>VMDO01018509.1:0-42086 GCA_007922755.1 Pedetes capensis
ATATCCTATCCTATCCAATTCCCTAATTGAGTATGCATATTTAGAGACCCATTTCATACAACTAATAAGATATTGAGAACCCACATTGACAAGAAAATTGTAATTGGTAGTATTAGGCACCTCCTCCTTTCATTATTCTAAACAGTTCCAGATATCATAGTAATCCTGCATGCAAGGAAAAGTGATAATGAGATGTAGAGTTCAGAAACTATTGGATTAAAATCTTCCTCTTGAAAATCTTTGTTCTTGGCAAACACGCTCTAATGTGTAAAGGACATGATATATGCATTCACACATGGCATAGAATGAAGAAATGCGTATATGCATATATGTATATAGAGAGAAACATGTAAATGGGAAAAGAATGATGCAGCAGATGCAGTAAAATGATAAAAATAGATTAATCTAGATAAAGGATTTAAAGGAGTCCTCAAATATTTTTGCAACTTTTCCGTAATTTGAAATTATTTCGAGATAGGAAAAAAACTTCCTAAAATTGTTAAATTTATGTCTAAGTGATATAAACTAGTTGATATAAACCTAAGAGCACATCTTGTCCAATCATTATATTGTTGTTGTTGTTAGGTCCCGTCAAGTCAGAATCTGACTCATTGCAACCCTCATAGGGTTTTCAATGGCTGACTGTTTCAGGATTGCCTTGGGAGTGTATTGCCAGGTCCTTCTCTCATTTTTGCAGGGCTGGGAATTGAACTCGGGACCTCAGAGACTGCAGCGCAGCACTCTACCAACTGAGCTAAATCCCAACTGGTCAAATAATTATATTACCGTGTAGATATTCATCAACAATGCATGTGTATATACAGCTAATGATATGGTCAATGATACTAACAGTCATGACTCTTTTCAAAACCCAAAACCTAGAATCAACCAAACGTCCATTCACAAGAGCATGGATAAACTGTGATATATTAAATGGAATACTACATAATAATAAAACTAAATAAAGTACACATAAAAACAATAATGAATCTCAACGAATTAATGTCAGTAAAATCCAGATATAAAAGAATTGATCCTGTATCATTCTAGTTATAGAAAGTTCAAAACCAGACAAAACCACCCTATGCCATGTGATGTCAGCATGGTAGTGATGAGACAGGAAAATGAGAAGCACGCCACTCTGGAGTGCTGGGAGACTTTTATTTATTGCCTGAGCAGTGTGACATTGTGATGTTCACTCCATGATGATCCATTGAGCTGTAGGCTTATGGTTGGTGGACTTTTCAATGGAAATGTTTTTTTAATGTACTTTTGGCCTATTGATTCTATGCTATCTAGCTAAAAGACTGTGTTAAAAAGTATACAAAAAAAGTACTCTCTGAATTTTAGAATTTCCCAAAACATGTAAAAGGACTTAAAACAATTTTTAGTGATCCCGCAAATTAAAAACTTCTTCACATGCTTAAATACAACACTTCAAATAACACAGCCTAACAAAAGGTGAAAATTTTCATAATGAAATTTTTATTCCAAAACTAATGTATATTCACCCTTTAACTTCTGCTAGAATGAGGGCAAAGAGAAGAAATTGGCAAGAATAATATATACCATAAGCAGGAATTCCTGAAAACAAATGAACAACCTTTTATTAAATAATGTAAGTAATTTTCAAACAAAAAAGTCACTTCTTTTGTACTCCACAACCATTCACAGCCAACCTTTGGCCTTTCTAAAGTCATTTTCAGGCATGGTTCTGTTTCAGGAAGAAAACAAGGATAGCCTCTCCTTAACTAACATAACAATAAGAAACTGTAAATAGGCATGACTTAAAATGTTTCTCATGGTTTGAATACAAAATGTCCCCCCAAATCATGTGCTTCAATATTGGGTCTCTAGCTAATGGTGCCGTCCTGGGAGGTTATGGAACCTTGGGAAGTGGGACCTAGCTTGGCAGAAATGAGTCACTGGGGGCCTTTGGAGGTTTTTATCCAAGACCTGCAGTTCTAGGAAGCTCATTCTCTGCCCCCTGCCTGCCACACCATGAGGTCATCAGACACAAGCCCTGCTGCCTGCCACTGCCTGCCACCTACCCCAAACCCCACTGCCGTTATGGACTATCCTCTAACTGTAAGCTTCCAATAAACCTTTCCCTCCATAAGTTCGTTTGAGTTGGTTTTTCTGCTAACAACTGACAAATACATCATTGTATTCTTATTAGTAGGCAATATTACAGAAATAAGGCAAACTGATATTATTGTTATATATGCACATTCTTGGTTCTCTAAATTTACTGCGTTCTCCATATATATTTACTATTTTTTTTTCTAACTTCCATCAAAACTTCTCCCACAAGTTTGCCACCAAAACCTTTTTCTGGGGTGGAGGTGGGGGGTTCAAGACAAGGTCTCACTATGTAACTCAGGATGGCCTGGAATTTTCTGTGTAGCCCAGCTAGACTCAAACTCAGAATCCTCCTGTGTGAGTCTCCTGAGTGCTGGGATTACAGATGTATGACACCACACCCAGCTTTTAAAAGTCTTTAATATAAACTCTTTAACTACTGTACACACCAAAAATCAAATTCAGTATCTGAACATGAGTTTGTACAATCTCAGAGGCAAGTTTTGATTCATTAGTATATAAAGCCAATATTAACTATCTTTTTTGATGTGAAAAAATTGGCACATGTGAACAAAAGCTACTCAGAACTAACTCAACGATTAATGTAATTTAACTAGTTAGTGAGGGTTATCTAGTGTTATGCGAACTCTTAGTATTTCCTAGGTCAAAAAGGAAATAGGCCTAAAGAATATTTAAGAATGATTTTAGTAGCATAAAGGCTGGCTGACAGCATGTGTTCCTCTCTTTGACTACAAAAATTGCCAATTATCAAACAACTGGAAATACCCAAATATTCATCAGCAAGAGAGAAGATAAATCATAGTGTGTTAAATGGAATACTACACAGGAATAACAAGAAGGAATCTCATGATTTATGAGGCAATAATAATCCTGTTGGAAGGGTCCCTTCTTAGCCCACCACTTCCACAGACTGCAAACAGTCCACTAAGAATTTGAATGATCAATATAATTTCATGTATAATTTCAAATTTTTACAAAAGCTATTCTCAAAAAAATCACTACATCTAGTTTGTGTAGCTAAAAGAGCAAGTAATAAGCATTACATTTACTTTTTGTACTTGAAACAAAAATGAAACACAACCAAATAACTACAAGATTTAAGAGATCACTCACACTAGCTGAGAATTGTTATTGACAGGATCCTATACCCATTATTTGATATATATTGAGATTCAGAAACATAAGTCTGTTGTTGAAAAATCAAAAAAATACTTAAGAAATATCCTATACACTTAAAAATAAAGATATACTTCACCTGTCCCTCTAGCACAGCTGTCTCAATCAATGGCTTTTGAGTTCCATGAAATACGCCCAGAGAGGCAAAGATAATAAGGCATGATCAGGGAAGCTTTGGTTTCTTATCTTGTTCCAAAGTATATGAAGTTTAAACTCTCAGCCCAAGGCAAAGAAATACAAAAACAATACCAAAAACTATACTATGAAAAGATAAACATGTCATCAGAAAGCTTCAAAACAAATAGTTTAAAAAGTTGTCTTAATAAAATTAATTAGAATTTGAAATCCGTATATTAGAAACAATTAGATTAGAACAAGCACACAGGAGGATGCATAAATGTCACTCCAAAATTAGTCAGTCACTTTTTAGTAACATATCAGTATATCACTGGAGAAAATTTTGCTTTGCGAACAACACGCTGATCTCACCTGATTTCATTTTCATACTGTGGGGACAGTCTACCTGAATTCTGGTAAAAGTTTTTCAGGAAAGAGGGGGCAGTGAAGGAAGGGGCAGAGAAGGAAGTGTGAAGACTTGGAAGACTGGAGGAAGAATTACTCTCCTTGGGCATGCGTCGAACTGACGGAAGAATGCTGAATACAGAAAATACAGCAAATTTGTCTTAATTTATATTTCAGCAAAATCTTCATTTGCTATGAAAAAGTATATATACAGGTTCTTGCTATAAATTTAACCTTTCCTTTAAAGGTTCAGGACTGGATTTTAACAGAATAAGAAAAGGAGCATGCAGTATTCTCAGTGACTACACTGAGTTCACTCTTACAAATTGAAATCCTTATCTGTGCAATATCTCTATCCATCTCTAAAAAATTCTAAACAATTTTAGGACAAAAAGTGTTTGTTTTTACATGCAAAAGACACTTCAAGGGAAAAACGTAGGAAAGCACAAATAATTACAGGAAAACAAGTTCCGGAAGGAAAAACTGATTACAAGTAGTTCAAAGACTTTAACTATTTTAAAGACATAAACCCTTCTAAATATTTAGCAATATCATGTTTGGTTATTAGAAGTCATCATAATACCTCAGGCTTAACAAACGCTAACATCCATGTTCTTTCCTAAAGCCTGTGGAATTGTGCCACTGTGTTTTAATTCAAAGCCCCAAATCTCCCACGTAACTCCCTCTTTCTTTTTTAGAGTATTACTTGTGTAGCAAGTTTTTATAGTGATAGACATAGCATTTTTTATATTTATACTGATAGAAATTATTTGAACTTAGACATTACAAAATGTGGAAAACATAGGGGAAAAACTGAGATATCATTTATACTCTAAAATAATTGATGATTTTAATTCTTAAAAGTAACTTTTCCGGGCTGGGCAAGGTGAGCAAACCTGTAATCCCAGTGCTTTAGGAGTCAGAGGTAGGAGGATTGAAAGTTCAAGACCAGAGGCAGTCTGCGTAATTTAGTGAGACCCTGTCTCAAAAAGTTAAAAAAAAAAAAAAAGGGCTGGGGGTAGAGCTCAATGGTATAGCACTTGCAAAGCTTGCAAACAGGAGGCCCTGGGTTCAGCCCCCAGTACCGCAATAAATAAATAAGTAAGTAAGTAAATAAATAAATAAATAAAACTTTTCCTGGAGGGGGAAGAGAATGACATAATCATAAGTAAGTCTTGGTATGCGTATGAACAATTAATCTCCTTCATACACACAACAAATCTTAACATAATTTCTATTGATTTACTTTATTTCTATAAGTACCTTATTTTTAATTTTAAATCATTCAGAAAACAGAATAAGACTGTATCCTTAAAAACAGACTAGTAAATTTGATAACATTTGATATTAGAATTAGACTTTTTCTTTGAGTTTTTACTTGAAGTTCTGTTTTTCTCCAACTAGTATTTGTAGCCAACCCTGTTTTCTGTGTCAAACTCATAGGTAAAGAAGAGAAACAAAATTAGTTCTGAGATATAAATTCTGAGCTGGGTCACCTGGTGAGAAGTGCAGTCATTCCACAGTTTCAGGCTTACTCCCTCTATTATTTCCCATCGAATATCAAACAACTTTGTTCAATTATTTTTTTTTAAATACCATGTAAAATTTCAAATGGAGACTGCTTTTAATTAGGGTATATATAATCATCTTTATAGATATCACTTCATTTTCAATAAAATTTGTAGCAATGTTCAAACTTAGCTTTAATTTACTAGATAATAAGATACAGCCAAATATTATGCATGGGGGTAACTTGCAATTTTATTGTGAGCGAATAGGAAGTTCTACAGCTTCATTATTCTCAAATGTGCTGACTGTGCTTCTTTAGAACCAACCTTAAGAAGACACTGAGTAACATGTATTGTCAATATGTTTTCTGACAAAACACCTGCATGACATCTTTTTTCTCCATTCTGGGGGAAAAAAAAGTTTGCATCCAAAATACATTAACTCTTCTCTCTGGGTGTGCCTTAACCTTACCACCTTCCCTTAATCACCAAGGTAAGTGCATTCCATTTACCTTTACAGTCTTTCTAAAAACTAAAACCTGGCTGCAGCATGAAGTCACGATCCACCTTGACTGCACAGTGACCAAGACGAAGTGACAGGTTCACATTCTGGGGCAACAGATCCGGTCTTACCTGCACTGCTCGGTGGAGCTCTGCCTGAGCAGCGGGGAGCGCACCCCGTGAGCCTGGCGGTCCTGCAGGGTCAGCTTCCTCTTTGTGCTTGAAGGCGGGTGGCTGAACGTGTGCGCTCTTCTTCGAAACTGTGGGGAGTCAGAATCTTCCTCGGGGAATGCCTGCCAAGCTGAGGAGAGTGGGGATGCTGGCGGTGTCCCTGGAGGAGAGTCCCCTGGGGAGTAGTCCTGAAATACAAGCGCAAATGAGGGTCACAACTGACCTGCCAAAACCCAGGGCTCAGCAGCGACAGGGCACCTCATCTTCCTCCTGAGTCATGGCAAAACTGTTTTGGGGGTGGGTTTTTTATTTCTTTCTTTCTTTTTCTTTCTTTTACTCAATCCATGTGGAAGGCTAATCAGTTTCACCACAAGCCAGTTGTTCTGATAAGCAGCTGTAAGAGAGCATCCGGGAAGATAGGCCAGAAAGTGAAAGGGATGATTATAAAAGGTGCTCTTTCCCCTGACTCTGCGGTAAAATGCTACAGCTACTATACTTTTCTCATTGTTGCCAGAGAGATGAAAAGAGACCATGACCAAAAGAGGGTGGAGTCTGTATTTACGCGTCTCCTAATTTCCGTGACCTATCAGCTGTATGCTTCCTGCACTGGCAAAAAATAATACAACGCCAAGCATCCTAAGCAAAGCTTTCATGAAAATAAAATAAAGCCTGTGTGTGAAGTGGCTTCCTCCACTCTGGATATTTCTATCCAACTACATGTTCCCCGAGGTAAATTTCTTTTAAAAGACAAGAATAACAGGAAATGAATGAAAAGTGAGTTATGCTGGAATGCATCGCCTATTGCATCAACAGACATCATAAATCTTTCAATTCAGTCAGGTATGTTGTTCAGACTTTCCTGAACAGGCACCACTGGAAAAAGGTTTAGCATGATAAACATGGGTTAAGTGTAACAGACTCATAGCAGGACAGTCCCCAATTCCATCAACAAAAGTTTAATAAAATATTTTAATATTTTTTCATTAAAAAAAATGTTACACATGCCCCAGGTTGTTTTGCACAAAACAGGAAACAGGAAACCAAACCTACTATAAGATAAAGAGGGTAATGTTGTAGTTTACATAATTTTAAAAAAAAATTGAGGAAAAATAAGTAACACAGGAAATGAACAACAATAAAAAAAATCACTGTACAAGTATAGTAATTACATGGCTCATTTCAAATGGCTTTAGGTCAATAGTTGCTTAAATACTGTCCTTCAACTTGTACTATCTACAAACAGTGAACAGCCAGAGAAAGCACAGTCAGCCCGCAAGGGATGCGTTCTGTCGCAACAGGAGAAAGCGTAGCTGAACGAAGAACAGGTTAATACCCAGAATCTTCTTATTTAAAATAACGAAGCCTCAAATATTAATGTTTTAAGGCCATAAAGGTTTCATCATAAAATAATTAGGCATGCATATTACCATATCAGTGTTGGTGTTTGCTAAATTGCAATCTGTAGCAAACCAGGGAGCTCTGATAAGATACCTTCTCTGAAGCAAGACTGTTAGACCGCTCAAAGCTGTCCACACTTCCAAGCCGACCTCTCATTCTGTTAGCACCCTAAGTGGAGAGAATAAGAGTAATTCTTTATATAGTTTGAAATTTTACTTCAGAACTATAGAAGGCAACTTCGGGTTGCCACGCCACATGGTGTTAAGTTGATTCTTCTGTGGTTCGCTCAAATTTGTCAGCTGAACTAACAAACCATTATGGCACAATTAATAGAACTATTTCCGTTATTTCTAAGGCAGACGTTAGATAACAAGGCATTAAGATCAACCTTTTTGAAGTTATTTCGGTCACAAGGTTAGACATTATTTGTCCTAAGGTCAGTGGCAAGTCCAGGAACTCTGTACCTCACACAGATAAATACAAATGTGGAAGGTACATTAAAACAAACCAAAAAATGTTATAAAGATAATGGTTTAATACATATAATCCCCATACTATATATTATAGACATTATAATCCTCATCATAGGATTATAATAAGTAGGTTACAGATAGAATGCAATCCCAGTACTCAGGAGGCTGAGGGAGAAAGATCACAAGTTTGAGGACAGTCTGAGCAACTTAGCAAAACCTCGGTCTCTAAATTAAAAAAAAAGAAAAAAATGAAAAGGAAAAAGAAAACTGCCTTTAAAATTTATTAATTTTTGCCTTATTCATTATTCCATAATGCAAAACTATTTCAATAAACCATTTCACTCTAGAAGATTAGCTATCAATCTGTTTCACTATTACTGAATTGGTTCTTGATCTTTTCACATGGTCCTCTGGTATGAATTTCAAAGATAATCTAAGAAGAAAGAGATCATCCTGTCTTCTCACTTTATATAAGAAGGAACTGAAGTCAATTAATGAAGAAAAGAGGATACAAAGGTGGACTAGGAACCTTATCATCTACAAGGTCTTCAGTGGCAAAGCACAGAAGTTCTGTATAACTCTAAAACACATGGTAAAGCTCTGAAAGGAATGACTAGAAATACAAGTCAGGTCAATCTGACATGACCATGCAAAATAAAAGCATATGTAATGTTTTCCTGGTACTTTACAGCTTTAACATACTATGATGGAAAGTTTCCCACCACAATCATATATTTAGCAAACTATTAATGAAATTTAAGAATAAGATAATACCATTTACAGATATGTAAATTAAAAGAAACTACTGCCCAGTCTCCCTTTTCTCAGAAAGTACTTAGTGAATGTGCTCCACCAAAAGAGAAGATAAACTGAGAAAGAGGAAGACATGGGATTAAGGAGATAGAAATTCCAACAGTGGAGAGGGTCAAAGAAAATCTCTATATTGATAGTAAAGAAAAGCACTAAGAAGATCTATAGAACAGGTCTGGATGGGGGCAGGAAGACAGAGGTCTCTATAATGTATAGCTTAAAGATGAACTAAAAATCTGCAATTGATGGGTCATGGGATGTTTAACCATATTATGATTGGTTGGAGAGGTTGTAATAAATTCGTGGTTGCTAAAGCAGTCATTAACTCCATGAGAAACAAAGGTACAAGATGAGATATAATCAGATATAATAATAGTAAATATGCAGATCAGCTGCAAACAGTATTTTCAAAATCATAATAATCTCAGCACAAAATATTGATTTAACTGAAACTTGCAATGTAACTATACAAAGGGAGGAGGGAAGAGAGAAATATGTGTGTGAGTGGATAAGGGTAAGTAATGACTAAAGTCAAATCTCCCAGAGTAGGAAGCCTATAGGGCATGCTCAAAATGGAGTTATTAAGGAATCGTAGTATGAGCAGACTACCAGAAGCATCAATATAAATAATTTCAAGAATTATTTCTGGGGAGTGAGGATCACTGGTAACACAATTTGACTTTTGAAACTTTGTGCAAGTATTACTTTGATTAAAAATTAAAATGTAATTTCATCCCCTACCCGCCCAAAATTAAACCCAAGTATGCATGGAAATAAAATTTAAAGCTGTAAAGTATTACCATTTGGCTTTTGGATTCCCAGACTGATCCTTTAACCTTTTGCCTCATTCTATTCTCTATGGCTTTATCATTTTGATCTATTTTCTGGAAGATTTTTTTTTCAACTTGAATTTTCTAGCCTTCTATTGAACTTTTCTTCTTATGTTTACTACTAGCAAGTTTTAACAGTTATTTCTTGTTCTCAGTTGACTATTTTATACTGATGGTATCCTATCATGCTTCACAGACACAGTATTTATTCTTATCCATATTGTTGTTGTTGTTAGGTGCCATCGAGTTGGTATCCGACTTATAGCGACCCTCTGTACAACAGGGGAAACACTATTGTCAATGCTTCTCTGCTGTTCATAGGGTTTTCAATGGCAGATTGATTTTTGGGAGGGGGTTGCCAGGTCCTTCTCCCAAGCCTACAGCTTCTGGTGTTCCCAGGCGGTCTCCCATCCAGGTACTAACCAGGCCTGACCCTGCTTAGCTTCCGAGATCTGACGCAATCGGATGCCACAGGGCTACCGCTGCAGGCTTATCCATATATACTATATTAATTATAGTTTTATCCCCATAGACTCTTATATAACAAATATATCAAGAATAAAATTCATAGCTGCATCTGCCATTACTGAGTGCTTATCATGGGGCATCCACTGTCCTAAGCATTTCAGTTTGTATTATCTCACTTAATCTTCACAACTGTTCTGTGAGGTGGGTATAATTATTCAGCTCAACTTTTCATAGAAAAGGAGACTAAAATTCTGATAGATGCTGCTGCCCAAGTTTACACAATTAAAGGACACAGCAGTGATGTGAATACAAGAAGCACAATTTAAAAGTGAAGCTCTTGAGTTCCTTCTCAATACTGCCCTTCCTAAGATAGAGCTTTATGAAAGGCAGCATTACAAATAAAGTTAACTATCTTGCATGGTGTAAGTTGAATTTTGTAAATGCCCTAGAAGGTCATCAAGGTTCTTTCAGATCTTTAGTTCTATGCTGTAACTACCATACTTTTAATAATAAACTATATTTGTAACCAATAACTTATTGGGTTACTGTGTGTGGCCAAGAAGAAAATATAGTAAAGACCAAGTTGTTTTCTGTTATTTCTAGCTACTACTTATATTCCAACCTGTCTGATGTCTCAAATAGGTTATTTGATCCCATTAGGGAAAGTAGTCAGATGGCAACAAACCATTTCCATCCTTAGAAAAGCAATTTAAATCACATATTTTACTCATGGTGGTGTTTTATCCGTGTGTGTGCATTTTTTGTTTTTACACAAAGGAAAGTAAAATTTATTTTAAAATTTCACTCTACCACTACCATTCACTCATTTCCACAAACAGACAATGGATATTACTTGAAAAAAAACACGAAATGGGGATTATTTTCAAAATGACTCACTCTTTTTGTCAGTAAGTGTCTTGGAACACTTCAAGTTAAGAAACAGCAACAAAGAACCAGAATATAAGATTCTGTCTCTTCCTTTTGAACAAACAGCTTTCTCAGTTTTCCTATATGATGATTTGGCAATTCATGTGTCAAGCCTTTTCCCTTGGACTCACTTTTTAGTGTTAATGAGCTGGGCTCCTAAGTGTTTAAAAAATGTATCCTATCTCATAAACAACTACAGTTTGCTAAATAAAATACTTTGATACAGAAAAATGGCAGCAATTACGAGCTAAACTTTATGGTGTATTGCCATGCAATAAATGAGGCTGGGGAGACCAGAGGCAAGTATAGGAGGGCTTATTTACACCAGCACGTATGGCCCAGTGGAATCCTTTCCAAAGACCAAGCCTTGAACAAAGGAGGCTCAGACTATTTATAGATTTTTCTGTGACAGGTGGGCTTACAAAAGCAAAAGGAGGTTGGGACCTGCATAAGAAACAAAGAAAAAAGAAAAATGTGATTACAGAAGCAGAAAAGCAGCAGTAAGTCACCTAGTAACCCACATGGGGAAAGGGGGAGGATGTTGAATTCCTCCAAACGACAACAAAAAACTAGTCATTTAACACTTGTGTAGTTAAACTATGTCTGAAGCCATACCACTGTGGCATCAGATCCCATCAGATCTCAGAAAATAAACAGGGTCGAGTCTGATTAGTACTTGGATGGGAGACCGAGTGGGAACATCAGGTGCTGTAGGTTTGGGAGACAGACCTGGCAACCCACTCCCAAAGAACACTCAGCCATTGAAAACCCTATGAATAGCAGAGAAGCACTGACTATACTGTTTTGCCTGTTGTATGTAGGGTCACTGGGCTGGGATTTAGCTCAGTTGGTAGAGCGCTGCACTATAGTCTCTGAGGTCCTGAGTTCAATTCCCAGCACCCCAAAAATTGGGAGAAGGACCTGGCAATCCACTCCCAAGGCAATCCCGAAACAGTCAGCCATTGAAAACCCTATGAGGGTCGCAATGAGTCGGATACCAACTCGAAGGCACCTAACAACAACAACATGTAGGGTCACTATGAGTCGGATACCCACTCCACAGCACCTAACAACAACAACAGTCAAAATGTAGGTGGCTTACCACAAGAACACAATGTTGCAAGGTCTACTGCAAGAAACCATAATGGCTGACACAAACTCCTTGACAGCAATTTAAGCAGACATCAGCTAAAACCTCAGGAAGACAGACAGCTCTGTTATCAGAACTCACTGCATCACTTGAAAGAAACCAAAATGATTTAGATACACATTATTTATAACAAATTAAGCAACCTTTAGCTGAACAAATAGTGTTTTCATAAGAAACTACTGGCTTATCACTTTGGGGGTGGTCTTCCTTTGGGAGCCTGCTTCAGTATATATTTTCTACTACACAAGTAAAAAAATAACAAGTTATAGTTCACAGAACTCCTTTTGCTATGTAACCTTTAATACAACAAGGGGAGCTGCCAGCCTTCCTAACAAGTCCATTCTGCTGCACATGGCATAAGGAAGAGCTTGTTAGGTCACAAAATTTACGGCTTTTGGCATCACTTTGTGATGCAAAAGCTACAGTAACCACCTTGACAAAA
Organism: Pedetes capensis; assembly: GCA_007922755.1. Lineage (NCBI taxonomy): Eukaryota > Metazoa > Chordata > Mammalia > Rodentia > Pedetidae > Pedetes > Pedetes capensis. The sequence continues at coordinate 12,480 of VMDO01018509.1, forward strand.
ATAGATTGGTTGTGTCCTTGCTAAGAGAGTCATGACAGCAATTTAGGGCATGCAAAAGAGGCACTTCAAAGTCACCCATGCAAGCACTGTGCAGAAAGCCAAAGTACTCAATGGAGATGTTGTTGTTGTGAGGTGCAGTCAAGCCATGTCTGACTCATAGTGACCCCTATGTTCTTATTGCTGTTGTTGCTGCTGTTGTTGTTGAGTCGGTATCTGACCCATAGCAACCCTACATACAATAGGTGAAACACTATTGTCAGTGCTTCTCTGTTATTCATAGGGTTTCCAATGGCAGATTGATTTTTGGGAGTGGGTTGCTGAGTCCTTCTCCCAAACGTACAGTATCTGGTGTTCCCAGGCAGTCTCCCATCCAAGTACTAACCAGGCCTGACCCTGCTTAGCTTCTGATATCTGGCTGGATCAGACACCACAGTGCTACAACTGCCAGCAGCGACCCTATGTACAACAGATCAAAACACTCGCTGACACTGTGCCATGTCCGGCACTATTGTCAGTGCTTCTCTGCTATATATAGGGTTTTCAATGAAATAGCGGATTGGTTTTTTTTTTGTTGTGCATGTGTGTGTGTGTGTGTGTGTGTTGCGGGGAGAGTGGGCTGCCAGGTCTTTCTCCTTACTAAATGGAGACATAAAGAATAAAGAATAACATTCTAAATATCCTTTGCTACTTTATAAATGAAAAATATTTCCAGCTTTTCACTGAATATACCATCTCAGGTCTTTATTGTGGCATTTTCCCAATATATTGGTATTTAATCTTCACAACAATGTGAAGTCTGTATAACTATGTATATTTTACAAATGGGAAAACTATGGCTTACAAAAGGTTATTTTTTTTAAAAAGTTGTCCAAGTTCATAAATATAAAATCTAGAGCCAGGTCTTGCCTCAGGTCCCCTGACCATCTGTTTAGCTGGTCTTTCTAATACCATTCTTACTAAACATGACATTCAGTTCTGGTCGCTGATCCTGATAGATAGTGGTTCCCTTTTTATGAGATCAGTGCCTTAACTATTACATTTGTCTAGAGTTGTAGCAGGCTGGGATTTAGCTCAGTTGGTAGAGCACTGCTCTGCAGTATCTGAGGTCCTGGATTCAACTCCCAGCACTGCAAAAATGGGAGAAGGATGTGGCAATCCACTCCCAAGGCAGTCCTGAAACAATCAGCCATTGAAAACCCTATGAAGGTCGCTGAGTCGGATACAACTCAACTTGATGGCACCTAACAACAACAGAGTTGTAGCTCTCAAACTTGAGCCTGTGTCAGAAACACCTGAGGGCAGGGGGAGCTTGAGCTAACTCCAGAATTTCTAATTACACAGGTCTGAGGTGAAGGCCAGGATTTTATACACCTAGCAAATTCCCAATGATATTAATGCTGCTCACGTGTGATCATCCTTTAAGAACAAATAGCTATCTAGAGAATGGACAATCACGAACAGTGAGTTAAGTTGCCACATTAGGACTGTATATCAGAACCACCTGTGGAGCTGCTAAATTACAAAAGTGCCTCAGCCCCACACTCAAGGTATTTTGATACAGTGAGTGTTGGGTTAGGCTCAGGGACCTATACTCCCTAAACGATGCTATGGCATGACCAAGACTGAGGACACTAAATGGGCAGATTAGATCCATCTCACTGCTTAGTTCTATGAAATAAGTTCTTTTAAAAACAAAAGTGGACATTCTCATTAGAGTATTATTAGGTGCCATCCAGTCATACCCAATTCATAGGGACCCTCATAGGGTTTTCTTTTTTAGCGGTACTGGGGGTTGAACCCTGGACCTCACACTTGCATACTTTGCAAGTGCTGTACCACTGAGCCACACCCTCAGCCCATGTTTTTACTTTCTGAGACAGGGTCTCACTAAATTATGCTGACTGCCTCTGGTCACGAACTTGCGATCCTCATGCCTCTGCCTCCCAAGTCACTGGGATTACAGGTGTGCACTGGCAACTCTCGTAGGGTTTTCAGTGGCTGATTATTTCAGGATTGTTCTCAGGAGTGGATTACTATAACCTTCTGCCATTTTTGCAGTGCTGGGGATAGAACCCCGGTTCTCATAGAGTACAGAGCAGCACTCTACCAACTGAGCTAAACCCCAGCCCCCTCATTAGGACAACTAATATATATATATTATATATATTATATATATTATATATATAATATATATAATATATATAATATATATAATATAATAATATATATTATATATTATATATAATAATATATATAATATATTATATATATTATATATATTATATATATAATAATAATATATATAATATATTATATGTATATTATATATTATATATATAATAATATATTATATATATTATATATATTATATATATTATATATATGTTATATATGAGGACAACTAATATATATATATACAAGTATATATATATATATATATATATATACAAGTATATATTTATATATATATACTTGTCAATGATGTGGAGAAAATGGAAACTTCATGGATTGTTGGTGAAAATATAAAATGGTATGCCACTATGGAAAACAATATGGTGGACCCTCCAAAAAAAAATACAATTACCAATGATTCAGTAAATTCCATTTCTAAGTCTATACCAAAAAGAATTGAAAGCAGGGACTCAGATATTTGCATACTCATATCCATAACATATATAATTTATATAATTACATATAATATGCAAAATGATATATGATTTATATCCATAACAACAGATTTGGAAAACAGCTACCTGGCCAACTGACTGGAAGACATCCATATTTGTGCCTATTCCCAAAAAAGGGGATCCAACGGAATGTGGAAACTATCGAATAGTATCATTAATATCACACACAACCAAAATTTTATTATAAAGATCATTCAAAAGTGACTGCAGCAGTATATAAACAGGGAATTACCAGAAAATCAAACGGGATTCACAAGAGGGCGAGGAACCAGGGACATCATTACTGTTGTCAGGTGGATATTAGCCAAAAGCAGAGAATATCAGAAAGATGTCTATATATGTTTTATTGACTATGCAGAAGTATTTGACTGTGTGTATCATAATAAATCATGGATAACACTTTGGAAAATGGGAATACCAGAGCACCTAATTGTGCTCATGAGGAATCTGTACGTAAACCAGGAAGGAGTTGTTCAAATAGAACAAGGAAACACAGCCTGGTTTAAAGTTGAGAAAAGTGTGCATCAGGGCGGTATACTTTCACCATACTCTTCAATTTATATGCTGAGCAAATAATCTGAGAAATTGGACTTTCTGAGGAAGAATGCAGCATCAGGATTGGGGGAAGACTCATTAACAACCTGCGTTATGCAGATGACACAACTCTCCTTGCTGAAAATGAAGAGGATTTAAAACACTTACTAATGAAGATCAAAGATCACAGCCTTCAATATGGGTTGCAACTAAACATCAATAAAACAAAAATCCTTATGACTGGGTCAGTGTGCACTTCACAATAAATGGAGAAAAGATTGAGGTTGTCCAAAATTTTGCTTTGCTTGGCTCTATAATCAACACCTGTGGAAGCAGCAGTCAAGAAATCAAAAGACCCATTGCTCTAGGAAAAGCTGTGGCAAAAGATTTCTTTAGAGTATTGAAAAGCAAAGATGTCACATTGAAGACGAAGGTGCGTCTGACTCATGCCATGGTATTTTCAGTGGCATCATATGGTTGTGAAAGCTGGACACTGAACAAGGAAGACAGGAAAAGAATTGATGCTTTTGAATTGTGGTGCTGCAGACATCTATTGAATATACCATAGACTGCCAAAAGAACCAACAGATCTGTCCTAAAAGAAGTGCAACCAGAGTGCTCCTTGGATGCAAGAATGGACAGACTGTGTCTTACATATTTTGGACATGTAGTCAGGAGAGATCAATCCCTGGAGAAAGACATCATGTTTGTGGGAGTGGCAGGTCAACGAAAAAAAGGAAAACCCTCCACCAGATGGATTGATACAGTGTCTGCAACTATGGGCTTAAATATAAATAAGATCATGTGCCTGGCACAGAATCGAGAAGTGTTTTGATCTGCTGTACATAAGGTTGCTATGAGTTGGACTCAACTGGATGGCACCTAACAACAACAACATCCATAACATTATTCAACATAGCTAAAATGTGGAAGCATCTCAAGTTTCCACTGATGAATGAATAAACAAAATATAGAACATACATAGAATAGAATATTATTTGGTCTTAAAAAGGAAGGGAATTCTGATCCATGCTACAAAAGGGACAAACCTGGAAGATGTTATGCTACATGAAATAAGCTGGTCACACACACAAAAAAATACTGTATGGTTCCACTTATAATGACGTCCCCATAGGAGTCAAAGTCACAGAGACAGAAAGTAGAATGGCAGGTGCCAGGAACTGTGGAGGAAGGGAGGAAGAATAGGGAGTTAGTGTTAAATGTATATAGAGTTTCAGTTTGAGAACATGAAAAGGTTCTACAGATGGAAAGTAGTGATGGCTACAAAATACAAATGTATTTACTGTCACTGAACCGTACGTTTAAAATGGCTACAATGGAAATTTTTATATTACTGTATGTATATTTTACCACAATAAAAAAAAATGGAAAGACAATGAGTGGAAATATTTAACTTACCAAGTAATGTCATATGCCTATCAAATTTACTTCACATGACTGTAAAATCTTAAAATAAAAACACCTGATTTACAGTACATCCTCAAGAGCCCAATTTGGTTTCTCTGGCCTGTCCCTCAAATCTTTTCTGAGAATAATGTTGGACCTGCGTTTCACAGAGGGCATGTCAATATGAATTTTTAGCCAGCTAATGAATGTTATTAGACTCAGTGTTTTACAAAGCCATCTGCTGTTTTCTCTGTTAAAGGTTAAAAAAATGCCTTCCTCTACTTGCAAGAAGACTTCAATATAAAGGATACCAGTCTCTTTGTACCTGACATGGATTTTTTTTTTTTTTTGACAATTCACATCATTAATTTATTGTTATTTGTCAGGCTTCCTAATGAAAAGATCCTTCTACCTTTCAAACCTTTGCCTGTCTACAATAACTTTTTTAAATCCTGAGTTCTTAGATTTGTTTCAGGAGACCTTAAATTTGTACCTTTTAAATTTATTTTTATCATGATAAGATGGTTTTTAAATTATTTATGAACTTATAACAGCTATTGCCTTTGTTTCTACTACCCAACTATGCAGTTTTGCTTCAGAGAACCACATTGTTAGGTGCCGTCCAGGAGGATCCGACTCACAGCAACCCTGTGGACAGCCACTTCCCATCACTGTGCCATGCCTGGCACCATGTCAATTCTTCTCTGCTATTCTTAGGGTTTTTAATGGCTGATTATTTTGGGATTGTTCTCTGGAATGGATTGCCATGTCCTTCTCCTGTTTTTGAAGAAGTGGGGATAGAACCCAAGGCCTTAGAGAGCTCACAGCAGCACTCTATCCTGAGCTACATCCCAGCCCTGTCCAGAGAACAATAGTCAGTAATTTATCATACTATAATTCCTTTAAATACCTGCAGCCATACCACTATGGCATCCAATCACGTCAGAAGCTAAGCAAGGTCAGACCTGGTTAGTACTTGGATGGGAAACCACCTGGGAATACCAAGTGCTGTAGTCTTGGTAGAAGGACCTGACAGCCTACTCCCAAAAAACAATCATCCATTGAAAACCCTATGAATAGCACAGAAGCACAACAATAGTGTTTCACCTTTTGTACATAGGGTTCTATGAGTTGGACATCAAGTCGATGGTGCCTAACAACAAACAAAAACTTTCTTTAAGTGCAACTCAGTAATTAATGAGTTAAATATTTCTACTTATTTTCATGTTATTTAAGTTGTGCATCTACATTTTTACATGATCTGAGGGAAGCTCAATACTGATTTGGAATATATTGTTAGCCATTTCCTTCCGTGGCATAATTCAGTAAATAGAGTTACAATGAAGGCCTTTCAATTGTATAATCATCATGTCGGAGAATTTCAATAAAGCTACTTAGCACGTCAGAGAATGTAAGAACTCAAAGACTCGTTTCCCATATGTGCTCACATGACAGCTCAAAGTTAACTGCTAACTTGTACACAAAAATCATTTTGCAATTATAATAGCTAACACTTTGGCTAACTATATGTCAGGCTATAAGCACTTTACACATATCACCTCATTAATCCTCATATATTTTTGAACATGACAACCATCCTCCTCATCTCACAGATGAGGAAACTGAAGTCCAGCAGGCACCTGCCATTCTATTTTCTGTCTCTATGACTTTGACTCCTAGAGGGACGTCATTATAAGTGGAATCATACAGTATCATTTTTGTGTGTGACCAGCTTATTTCATGTAGCATAACATCTTCCAGGTTTGTCCCTTTTGTAGCATGGATCAGAATTCCCTTCCTTTTCAAGACCAAATAATATTCTATTCTATGAGGGTCGCTATGAGTTGGACTCGACTCGACGGCACCTAACAACAACAACATGTATGTTCTATATTTTGTTTATTCATTCATCTGTCAATGGAAACTTGAGATGCTTCCACATTTTAGCTATGTTGAATAATGTTATGGATGTTGATGTTGTTGTTAGGTGCCGTCCAGTTGAGTCTGACTCATAGCGACCCTATGTACAGCAGATCGAAACACTTCTCAATTCTGTGCCAGGCACATGATCTTATTTATACTTTCTATTTTCTGTTGTTAATAACACAATATCATGGACAACGTAACTTATGAAGAAAAACGTTTATTTTTAGCTCACAGTTTGGGTTCAAAGTCAAGAAGTAGAATCTGATGATACTCTTCCTCCTGGCACAGAGATGAGTGGGCACAGGCACATGGTCAGAGATGGGAAGCATGGGAGAGACCTAGCCAAATGGGTTTTTATAGTATACCTACTCTAGAGATAACCCATTAATTTATTAATCCATTAATCATAAGAAATAAAGCTGGGGTCTAACCAGGAACTCTAGTTGCAGAAACAGGTTGCTGTGCTGCCTTGAAATGCAGTCTTTTTTTTTTGGGGGGGGGTACTGGGGGTTGAACCTAGGGTCTCGCACCTGCATGCTCTGCAAGTGCTGGACCACTGAGCTGCGCCCTCAGCCCATTTTTTTTTTAGTTTTTTGAGACAGGGTTTCGCTAAATTACAGACTGCCTCTGGTCTCGAACTTGCAATCCTCCCGCCTCCGCCTCCCGAGCCACTGGGATTACAGGTGTGCGCCACCGCGCCCGGCCTTGAAATGCAGTCTTATTCCCAATCCGGAGTGCCTTTTAATTCAGTAACAGTTGCTTGCTGACTATATATTAGTCTTAAAATCCTAAACATCTCCTTTTCACTTCTTCTCTGAGAGTGGAAAACAAACTTAAAATTTGGCTCCAAAGCCATGAATACAGAATTATTCCTAAATAATTCTTTCGAGAACAGATCTTCCTTCATTTTTAGATTTAGGGAAAAAGGATAGAAAGAAAAGAAAGATATAGGGAAGAAAGGTAAGAGAAAAGAAAACTTGGTTTATGAATTCTGAAGGAAAAAGGCATGAAAATGTATGGACAGTTGCACTAACACACTTCTAACAAATCTCCTAGGTGTTATTTTCCAAGAGTCCATTTTCTGGGATCAAATAATGGCATCCATAACTGACCATGCTTGCTGCAAGGCTTTTGTTAAAATTAGAAAAATCTCAATGATTAAAAGAAATTCCTGGAAAAATATTTTGAGCTCTAGCAAAGAAAACTAAGAACACCAAGCACTCAATGGTCTATTAAACAAACATGGAAAAACAAAATGTATTCACTTATCTAACTAATTTTATTAATGTTAAATAGTCCCAAATAGTTCTCAAAAGCAACATACATCTGCAGAATTAAGTGGTTACTTCAGAGCCCCTCTCAAATGTCTAAGAATTTACATCATCATCTTCCTCTTCAAAGGTATGTAGATATCACCACAGAATGTAGTAATAGACTGAAGGGAGAAATTTCTTTCTGTATTAACAGAAAGGGCAGCAAACAAACAAAAAGTCATCAAGAGTACCTTTCAAAATTGATCAAAGGAGTTAAAGCATCTACTATTCAACCAGTCTTGGCAGGTGGTGGTCACATGAAACACATTATGTGTAGAAAAGGGCAAGACTGATCTAGTACAATGACAATATTTCTGACCCATTAATAGTCTGACATATTTATTCACAAGAAAAACAAACAAAAAATCCACCCCAAGGTAAGTGTATGTAACAAACAGGTTTATAATAATCTTTTTTTTTTTCATTTTGAAACAATCTCAAATGTAGAAAAAAAGTTATCAGTATAGTAAAAAAAAATATGTCCCAAAACTATTTGTGAATAATTTGGATGGGGGATATAAGGATTCATCACCCTGAAATATTTTAGTGTATGTTTCCTATAAACCAGGACATTCTATGTAACTAAAATGTATCTTTCAAAACCAGGAAAGTAATGTTGACACTGTTTAATCCTTAGACTTTATTCCAAACCCATCAATTGTCCCAGTAATTGCCTTTATAGCAAAAGAATTCATATACTGGGTCACGCCATTCCCAACCTCATACAGCCCCAAAACATCTACCTATAAGACTGAATGAATCACCCCCAACGGCTTTAAGACTGCATTGTTCAAGGCCAAGTGAAATGGCGTATGCCTATAATCTCAGCAACTTGAGAGGCTGAGATAAGAGCATTTTGAGTTTGAAGTCGGGTGCAACCTGTGTGACTTACAGAGACACTGTCTCAAAATAAAAAATTAAAAAGGGGGCTGCGGTTGCTATTCAGTGGTGGAGCACTTTCCTAGCATACACAAAGCCCTGAGTTCAACCCTCTGGTATTGTGGGGGGCAGTGCGGGGGAAGAACTGTATCAGGCAGGAAGAAGAAAATGAAGTAGAAGGGGAACCACTTTGCTTATATTTAAATGGAATATTTAAAATTACTAAAATTTAGTAATTTTAGTACTAAATTTTGTAATAAAATACAAAAATTTCCATTAAATTATTCTATCTTCAACCTTTTCCATCGGCCCTTCAGAATAGGCAAAAGAAGGGCAGCCATCTTTACAAGCTTATGAGAGAAATGATTAAAAGTTTCTATAGTATTAGGCATAAATATTTCCAACCTTCTATACATACTGTTGTTGTTGTTGTTAGGTGCCGTCAAGTTGGTATCGACTCATAGCGACCCTCATAGGGTTTTCAATGGCTGACTGTTTTGGGATTGCCTTGTGAGTGGATTGCCAGGCCCTTCTCCCATTTTTGTGGCGCTGGGAATTGAACTCAGGATCTCAGAGACTACAACACAGCGCTCTACCCACTGAGCTAAATCCAAGCCTTCTATATATACTAGTAAGTCCCTATTCCTCAACTTCATATATCTGAGGCCCTAGAAGAAATCTAGATCTTAGGAGGAAACTTTTTTTGAGAAATTATCTTTTTTGTGTTTGCTTGTTTTTGATTTTGTTTGTTTGAGCAGGGTGTCTCTAAGTAACCCAGGCTGGCCTGGAACTCATGCTGTTCCTGCCTTCTGCCTCCCAAGGCATGCACTACCACACCCATTGAAAGATTATCTTAAATAAGTGTTAACTAAATTAAAGTTATCCTAGTGTAGGCTTTTTTAAAGGAAATCTTTGGTGAACCAACTGAGAATGAAGTAAAACTGTCAGAAAACAGAGACACATTTACCTAAAATATCCTCAGTTTCATCTTACCCTTGAGAAGATATTTTCCAGAGAGCTAGTTAAGGATCTCTTTGCTTTGTTTTTCAGAATGTCAAGTTTGAACCTTCCACCACTTGTCGCATTTTCTGGGATGGTACTATTTGAAATCGTCTAGAGAAAGACAAACAGAAATTTTAGTTTGGTTATATTCAAGGTTAAATGAGGCTTTAAATATAAGCTTAAGACCAAGCCATAAAAAAAAAAAAAAAAAAAAAAGAATTCTTCAGTAGCTCTGTTAAGAAGTAATAATTTTGGTTCCACACTGTGAACACAAAGATTATAAGGAAAAGGGTTTAATATGGTAAGTAATAAAAAAGACAGAAATAAGATCTTTCCTTCATGCCTTTCCTTTCCACTAACATATTCCTGCTTCATTTAACAAAAATTAAACTTAAGAAGTCAATTTTTCTCCTGTTATTTTGGTTAAATACCACCAACCCTCTCCAAGGTACACATTTTATGTCCAAACTACAGAGGAAAACCCAGGAAATAAATTTCAAAGAGCAAAGCACCTTGCAAACAAACTGGATTCTAATAATGCCTCTGTTTTAATTCCATTTTCATTTGTGAGGTCATTTATGTTTTTATATCAAAAAGTATTCACCAATATTACTACACTGTATGAGAGTCTATGTGTCCACCATATTAGGTTCTCCATGTATTTTATCCCATTGAAGTAAATGGCTCCTATATTATTATATGGTCCTCAGTGCTAGAAGATTTTTGAGAGAGAAACCTGATAATTTGCTAAGGGAGAGAATGACAATAAAGAGCACATCTAAGTATCAAACAGGAAAGCAGGAACTATAGTTGTACGTCTCAGTGGTCAGGGCAGGCATGATTTAGATAGGCAGGAAAAAAAAAAAGAACAACGACTTCCCCAGACCTAGGGGGTGGTGGTTGTTGTTAGGTGCCGTCAAGTCCGTATCTGATTTATAGCGACCCTATGTACAACAGACAAAACACTATTGTCAGTGCTTCTCTGCTATTCATAGGGTTTTCAATGGTGGATTGCTTTTTGGGTTGCTGGGTCCTTCTCCCAAGCCCACAGCACCTGGTCTTCCCAGGCGGTCTCCCATCCAGGTACTAACCAGGCCTTACCCTGCTTAGCTTCTGAGATCTGACGGGATTGGATGCCACAGTGGTACAGCTGCAGGAGAACTAGGGGGTAGTTGTTGGCAAAATCTTAACAACTAGAGCCCTAAGAAAGAGAGTCAGTGGCTGAACTAGAAGGAAGTAGTAGAGGGCCAGCAAGAGAAAGTGAAGCTGGAGGAAAAACCCAGAATGGTCCTAAGTGCCAACTAAATAAGAATACTGATCTGAATTTATAAGAACAGAAGTCTCCCTGTAAACATCACATTATAGGGAAATTTATCTCCAAGGAATGTTCAAAAACTCCAAAAGGTCAGGGAAGTCAGAGGCAGAAAGAGCAGACTAGACTGGAGGTTTCAGTGTACTCTATAAGGAAGCTATAAAGGCCCACACTAGTGCTGGCTCCATAGATCATTCAAGAAGTTACTGAGGCAAGAAATGTGGTGAAGTAAAGACATAACAGAAATCAGTGCCCTTAAGAGGTAAACATATGCTGATCCCCTTCGACGCTGTTGTGGTGGCTTTGCTTTATCTCTGTGTAGCTGGGAATGAGTTCGAAACCATGAACACAGAAACGTCATCCTTTAGTTTGCAGCTGGGGGAGTCATGGACATGACCTCCCTGCTGTTCTTGTTTTTACCACTCAGGCTGCCTATGCTTTCGGTGAAGTAAAGCACTTACATGAATTTGAAAAAAAAAATAGACTAACCATACTAAAACAATGTACATGAATTCTACATTGTGAACACAAATAACTGCTTTTTTAAAACCAAAACCACAATTCATTTGCACGTTAAAACTATCATCATTTTATCTCAAAGTACCAATGCTTGCTAAAATTTCTTGTTTTATACAACTCCCACAATCCTGCGAGTATAAGGCATGATAGGCTTTAGCTCTGAAGAAGAAGAGAGCACAGGGAAGAAAAACGCCTGTCATGTTTTCTGTGATATTTTAACTAAATATATGCAAAAAAATATAGGTCAAGGAGAAAATGTTTTCTCACCGTCGGCCCCTCCCCGATGTGAACATGTGTCTTCTGCTTGGCTTCACACAGCTGCCTCAGGTGTAAAATCACAAGTTCATTTTCCTCCTGGTCACTAATTGGCTTCATTTTCTGTTGAACAGACAAACCAAGAGCATACTATGGCAACACAGCCTCTCTCCTCTTTCTTTATTCTCACTTAGCTTTATCTGTCTGGCAGATAAACATAAAGGTAACAATGGCTTTCCAGTTCCACCACATAGTCCCATAGGAAATTAGGTGAAGGAATGAAGGAGGAAATCACAACAGGATCCAACTCTCATTCCTTGTATTTTTCTTATGAGAACTTCGAACAAGGTTACCTGAACTCGTTCAAAGATGTCAGCTTGCTCGTTATCCGTCAGTGATGAGAGATGCCTCTGTATTACCAGCTTGGCTCTTGGTGGGTAGAGACCTAGGGAAAGGATGAGGGAGCGTGAGGCAGAGGCTGGCCACAGAGATGTGTGTACCATGCATTGCACTTCACCTTCCCCCCGCAGGCTCTGAACTTCAATCTTACCAAGGAGACACGTCCCTGCCTACAACAAACCCTGGCACACAACACTGAAATGATTAAAACCTGGTGGCAAACTGCTCCACCAAAACCAACAGCCTCCTCAGGGATCCGGGAGATAGAATTACTAACAAAGAATCTCTAAACAATACTAGGTGCAACCAGATGCCATTCGATATACTAGTAAAGGCAACCCCCATAGAAATTCACAACTGAATTAATATTATCCTAAGACCTGGCATAGAAATAAAAGCTAAATGCTAGCCTTGGCCAAAATCTCTAAGCTTACAACTTGACGTTTTAAAAAGCAAAAATAATAAACACTATTTAACAGTATTGTTGTTGTTAGGTGCCATTGAGTTGGTGTCTGACTCATAGCAACCTTACGTACAACAGGTGAAACACTATTGTCAGTGCTTCTCTGCTATTCATAGGGCTTTCAATGGCAGATTGATTTTTGGGAATGGGTTGCCAGGTCCGTCTCCCAAGCCTACAGCACCTGGTGTTCTCAGGTGATCTCCCACCCAAGTACTAACCAGGCCCGACCCTGCTTAGCTTCTGAGATCTGATGGGATCAGATGCCACAGGGCTACCGCTGCAGATTTAACAGTACAGCCATGCTGACACAGGGATCTCTACCCCTCATGGGGCTCTCCTTCTGTGGGAATAAAACTTCAAGTCGGCACTAGTATTTAGTGCACTTTTAGTGCTACTTTTTATGAAGAAATTGCTTACTGATTTGTGTTATGATATTTATAAATATTTTACATTCTTATTGTTGTTATTGAGACCGGGTCTGATTACATAACCCACAACAATCCTTCTGCCTTAGCATTCCTAGTGCTGAGATTAAAGGCATGTACCACCACCCCCAGCAAATCTTTCACATTCTCATATATAGTTTATATTAAGTCCGTGGGGCGATTTTTTTCCACAAAAACATTTCTGGTTTAATAATTATTTTTTAAAAGGGAAAGTTTAATTCACATTTACAATGACTCAGGTGACCATCCATTTTTAAGGAACAGATTTCCATTGCCCGGTTAGATCTCGCCTACAATATTGCTACTATGTTTTGATTATAAAGAGGATACCTAGACATATAAAACACTTAATAAACATTATAGATGGACTGGCATTTTTAAATCATTTGTTATTATAAGACTATCTCAAGCTATAGTGAAATACCTACATTCCATGATATTAAGCCACAATGTGAATAATGTATTCATTATTTTCATTTACAAAGAGTAAGACAAAGTAATTGACTAGAAATACTTGGTTTAGGATTTCTTTTTTTTTAAGTTTTTGGTTTTTGAGACAAGGTCTTACTATGTAGTTCAAGCTGGCCTAGAACTCATGATCCTCCTGCCTCAGCCTCCCAAGTGCTAGGATTATAGGCATGTACCACCATGCCTGGCTGAAATTACATTCTTACAATTTATTTTACTAAGTTATATTATAGAATTTTAAAAGAAACCATATAGTCTATAAGCATATCATGAAATTTTCTAATTTTATGTATTTCTAAGAAAATACAAGGTGACAGCTAATTGAAGCAAAGTGATCTGTTCGTATGTTAGCCACTTTTTAAAAGAACTATCCAGATCTCTTCAGAGGGCATGGGAGAGAAACACTTTAAAATACACATTGCTTTAAAAGTAGACTCCACTTCATGACTTCCAGAATGTGTACAGAACTGGCCTTTACCAGGGCCTTGCTATAAGTGCACCTGTTTCCAGCCTCTGTGTGTATGCATGAGGAACAAGAACAGTGTCTGCAAACTGCTCAACTCCATCTTTGTGCAATGTACAGCAAAATTCACATACAGAAAACTAAAATCTATTTTGACAGTAGGAATCACCCATGATCCTTGCCTATTATTTGCTGGAAAAGTCTCCTAAAGAGGTTCTCAGACAATATATTACGATATTGATTCATATGTGCAGTTATTAAGAAAGACTGATAAAAGGCTGCATGCAGGCTGTGAGAGATCAGGGCAAAATAACAACTATATACAATGTGACACCTTGACTGGACCCATCCCACCCTCCAAAAAAAAAAGCATTGGGAAAAAAAAACTGGTGAAGAGCAAATGAAGGATTTTATTTGGATAACAGCACTGTATCAATGTTAATTTCCTGTTTTGATCACTGTGCTGGGTACCATATAAGATGTTAATAATGGAGGAAGAATATTCATAAACTCTCTGGAATTTTACTGTAAATCTAAAAGAAGATAAAGGATTTAATAATAATGTGTTGTTTTTCTATGTATTTTTCCAGATATATTTCCATCCTTCTCCTGTTTTTGCGGTGCTGGGGATTGATCCAAGGTCCTCAGAGAGGGCAGCATAGCACTCTATCAACTGAGCTAAACCCCAGTCCATTTCCAGATATAGTGTGTGTGTGTGTGTGTGTGTGTGTGTGTGTACATATATATATATATATATATATATATATGTATATATATATATACACATACACATACTGTATATGTTATTCAGAAAATTCATTAACAACCTTAAAAATGTCATCTTTTGACCTCAAATAAGAGTTTATCTGATCAAGACATGGAACTTCTGGTTAACAGCATACATGGGATTTTAGATTAATGAATTTTCCCTCCAAAATGGCTACACCAATTTACATTCCACTGGTATTACTTAATGAACCAATATCTATAAATTTTCTTTTAACAATTAATCTAATGAGTACCTTACGGTTGTTTTTATTTTCATTCCTCTGATACCCAGTGAAGTTCACCAACTTCTCATTTTCATTATTAGACCTTTTAATTTCTTTTTCTGAGAAGTGTTTTATAATATGACTTGCACAACTTCCAATTGAGTAGTTTTATCTTTTTCTTACAAAGTTTTAGCAAATTCAGGATACCAGTCTGCTATCTCCTAGTTTTTGCTTATCGTTTTACTTTCAAATAAGCATCTATTCTTATGTAAACACTTTAAATTTTTCATTAAATCAAATCTGTTAGTGATCTCAGAACACATTTCTTTAAAAACCTGTTTCATGATATCACTTTTGTTATCTCTGTCATTCACAAATGTCTCTCAAAAGCCAAGCAAGTTTCACTGCAGCTCTGGGCTTTTAGAGCAAAGGAACTCATCGCCAAGAGAGTGAGAGAACAATAGGAAGAATTAGTCTGTGATAGTTTTGTCTCTCTTTATTCATTCAACAAATATTTGGTCAGTTCCCACTGTGCATATAGCAGAGTCTTAAGAACTGTGGGAAATATAAGACCCTTCCTTGATTTTGCCTTGTGTGGGGATGGGGGGTGGAAAAGAGAGATGGAGAGAAAGAGAAAAAGTCAAGCATCCACAAGAGAATGACAGCCTGCTCAGATTTGACTGAGCACAAGAAATGACTTTGGGGTTCTTGTTTCACACAGAAACAAAGAACTATTCAATGACTGCAGGGACTTCCTTATTTGCAAATGCCAAAGCAAACTCCTCTTGTGCCAAGGCCACGTTCTACTATACCTTCGATCCTTTCACAGAGCTTATGCAAAGAGTGCATAGGGCAGGCCTCACACAGCTTGATCTGGGTCTTGGCACTCTGCAGTGCAGCAGCCGTGCTGAAAGCCTGCTTCAGAGTCAGCATGACCTCATCCACCTAGGGGAAGGAACAAAACTCTATAAAACTCTATAATAAAGTTGGCTTTCATGGAAACATTAAAAACTCAACATCAATGTGAGCCCTTATTGCTGCTGACTAAGTAATAAATAATAGCATTTTGATGACTACAGAACTGGCAGAGAGCAAACATTAAGTCTCAAAGTTAGATCTTTCAGCCACATAATTGAAAACTGGATGAAGACCATTTTACTGTGTCATATAATATGGATCTGTTACTAGAATGCTATTTTAAGTCCCAAAGAGGGCTATGCCATCACCCGCAGTTTAATGAGTAGATCAGGTCTTTGTTTAATTAAATGGTTTATCAGATAAAGACCTCTTTGGGAGTTTTGTTTTGCCATATACTAGGAGCAACAAAATAGATTCAACATTCAGTTGTGTTGATAGGTCTCCTATTTACTCTTCTGGATCACAGTTAGTGTAAAAATAAAGCATGTGTTTCAGTGAGGTTCTGGGGGAAATTAGTTCAATTGAAATAGCAGCAGGAAAAGCCTATGGGCACTGCTGATCTTATTTCTACAGCTTGATTTATTACCCTTCTACTTCTGATTTGTGATCCTGAGAAGCCCTGACATCATGATTTAAGAGCTGGATCTCACCACCAGGCCAACAGCTGACTAACAGTTGGTTTCTTTCTTGCTCTTCTAGTGGCCCAGTGAAGAAGTTTAAATCTAATTTCTTGCTTGTTTCTCTGAAACCAACAAACACATCATCCTCAGGCACTGTGTAACCACATCAGGCTGCAGCTCCTTTTCAGTGACAGGTGTGCTCAGGTAAGCTGTGATTTTCCCACACTCTGAAGACCTTAGGTCAAATTCTAAAACATTCATAGCAGAGCTATAGAATCCTAAGGGCCTCATCCCAACCAGCACTGGATTCAAAATCATTTAGCACACTTGGAAAACCACATTTTTTACTCTATTTTTGCCTTTTTATGGCCTGGTTTGTTGTTGTTAAGTACCATCAATTCAAGTCTGACTCATGGTGACCCTGAGTACAACAGAAAGAAACACTACCTGACACTGTGCCATGTCTGGCACTATGTCAGTGCTTCTCTGCTATTCATAGGGTTTTCAATGGCCAATTGTTTTGGGAGTGGGCTGCTGGGTCCTTGTCCCAAGCCTACAGTACCCAGTATCCCCAGGTTGTCTCCCATCCAAGGACTGCCCAAGCCTGACCCTGCTTAGCTTCTGAGACCAGATGGGATTGGATGCCACAGTGGTAAGGCTGTAGTATTGCCTGGTTTAAGAGGAAGTTATTATTTAAAGAATTTAATCTACTTCTGCATTTGAGTGTATAAGGAACCTAGAATATAAAGAACCTTTACTCTTCTAGTATTACTGACAGGAGAGATCAAAACAATAAGCAGTCAGCCATTACTGTCATGTTTTATTATATTGCCAGTCTTTACAAGGCTTATGAATAATTTCACAGCATTCCATAAATAAAAATGAAATTTTATAAGATGTTACTTTACACTATAATTTAAAATTAAAGATTTCTAATTCTTAGAACTAAAAGCATGCACGTTTAATGCCTTTGCATTTGGATTTCACTTGCCTTGTGTTGAATTCAAAGGCAATTTAATTATTTATGCAGATGCCCATTTATTTCTATTTTCTTGTTTCTCATGTATTTAAGACACAGAAGGGGCTGGTAATTGGCTTAATAATATAAATAGCCTGCATCTAGGCTCTTTGTTATTTAATAACACTGCCTTGTAAAAGGCTTCCTGTGGAAGTAGTGAATGTTTGTGTTTTCTTCTCTATTTCCAGATGAAACAAGAGGCCATTTCAATAGTGTCTGAATGAGGCTACAAACTTCTCCTGGTCAAAAATATTACTAAAAATTTTATTTGCCCAATAAAATGTTAACTGGTTTAGTTTCAAAATATGAGCATTTTTTCCACATGGCCTATAAATTCTATCATGAGGTCAGCACAACAAGAAGTTCAAGTTAGTGCACTATAAATACAATAAGAAAAAAAACATCGTAAGTCACATTAAAAGGCTAAATGCAAAGGAATGGGCAGAGACAAGTCAATCACATGCAAACAGAAATAAAGTATTCTTGGCCCTACCAACTGGCAGTTCCCCCGAAAAGCATGAAATTAGACAAAGAAAGCTAATTTATGATGTTATTGGGAAAATCCATAAAGATAATGTTCAGAAACATTATACACCAAACCTATGTATTATATAGTGTTTTAGAATATGAACCCTACAGGGTGTAAGGACTTCAAAAAATCATCTAGTCTAACTCACTAGAAAACCTTAAATTTCCAAACTAGTCAATGAAGACTGAATTTTTTTTATTAGAAAATTTTAATGTACATCTTAATGTGATTCATTTTGACATGCTTTTCATTGTGACATTTCCATATATGCATTTTGATAAACATTATTCATATAGGTTACCCCTTACCCTCCCCTATGCTTCCCCCCCCACCCTTCCCATCTAAGTTTCCCATCTAAGTCTTCTCTATCTTTTACTTAGTAGTATTTTTCTATATGAGAAGACTGAATATTGATCCTATTTTAATCATTGCTAACGACAAGGCAATGGTCTATTTCATTGAGCAATCATCCACATACTGAAGTGTCCTATATATTTGTTGGATTTTAAGCACATTTAATATATTCTGTACTATGTATGAACTCTTACAGGACTGCTCAAATGCCTAGTTATGTCCCATCCTTCTTGTTCTTGAGTTAAATGATGCAAATTACTTGTATTTTAATTCTGATGAGAAAACTTTTTGTAGATCATTGGTCTTCCCAGAAATACCCACAAATTTTCCTTATTATTCAAACTTGAACCTGTCTTTTTTCCTGCTATCTTCCTCATTTTGCTTGTGCCTTAACTGTGAGAAATTTACAAGTATAATCAATGCTCTATGTCAGAGAAAGAATTTTCTAGACTATGTACCTCATTCTTCTATCAGGATGCTAATATTTCATTTTTAATAAAATACCATGCTTATGTCATTACTCTTAGCCTCTCTTATATAAATGCTGGGTCTTGAGTAGCATGGATCTTTTTTTATTTACAGGTTTTTTTTTCTTTTGGTTATAATTTCCCTGAATATTCTTCTCTACATCTATGAAATTTAGATTTTCTTTGTCTTTATATGGGTAGCAGTAATTTTCACACTTTTTTCATACTCTTTAACTCAACTTTGGAGAAAGCACTTTTGAAAAAATTATATTTTCTACAAATTTCATGAGTTGGTTAAATAAGATTAGCTACCTGCCTAAAGGGAAGGAAGGAAGGACAGATGGACAGATGGACAGAGGGAGGGAGGGAGGGAGGAAAAGAGGGAAGGAAAGGAGGAAAGGAAGGAAGGATGGAGGGAGGGAGGGATGGAGGGGAAAGGAAGAAGAAAGAAGAGAAGGAGGGAGAGAGGGAAGGAAAAAGGAAATAGAAGAGGAAAGAGGGAGAAAAGGGAGTAATCAATATCTAAACCTCCAGTATTACCCTTCAGGCCCCATCAGAACACTATACTGTTTACAAATTCATAACAACTATTACAAAGAAGCAGAAGAAAATAGTAACTATGCATTTTGGGTACTCAGAAAAAATAAAGTCAGCATGCCCAGTTTTGCAATGCTTTGCCTTTATACAACTGCCAAGCCACATCAATCATAATGCTGCTCAGACTGATATTACTGATTTGACTAGTTAGTTTTGTTCTAATTGTCAGCGTCTTTCACCATCCTCTATAATACAGGAAATGTACATTTGATGTTTCTTCTGGCTTGCAGTTCTATGCTGAATGACTCAGTTAAGAAGATTACTGATAAAATTAGAGTAAACAGGGTTTTAAAGGTCCTCGCAGAGGTCTCTTCTTAAGAACAATGAGGCCAAAACTCAGTCTCTGATAGCACTTCCAGTAACAGGCAGGCACAGGCAGCCAGCGCAAACTGTGCCCTTGACCGCAGGGCATAATCACAGGGAAATGGCAACAAGTCCCAGACTATCTCCTCTAGCTCCCTGCTTCCAAAATCCATTCTGTAATCATGAGGGCAAACCAAAAAAAGTACACACTTTTCATGCAAGGGATGTGGTAAGCAGAGATCAGCCAGCACCTGGAAAATGACCGCTGGAAGTTAAGAGCCATGCATTCTTTCCATCACTCAAAATATGAAAATATCAAGCACAGCCCCAGGATGCGACATGAATGAGAACCAGGAGAACCAGGCCTAACTGTGAACTTCTTGGTGGAGTGAAGCAGACAGGGGAGAGCAGGGTGCAAGATGTAGTCAGAGCCCTGATGACAGGACAGTAAAAGGACTTGGTTCCTGAAAACAGGGAGCCAGGAAAGGTTTCAGGACAATGTGACACTTCAACTGGGTCCTGAATACTACCCAGGAGAAGAGAAGAGACAGAAGTGGGAGTGCGAAAGAAACCTGACTTGCAAATTCCTAAGAAAGGAAATGGATACAGGATTTTAAAAGTGAAAAGAACAGCTAATGAAATAAAGAGAAAAAACAAAATTAGTTCTTTAATTTCTTCATATAAGCATTATCTATTCTGAATTTCACAGTAATTAAGAAAATAAGAGGCCAATGAATGGAAAAGTAACCACTTTTCTATTATCAATCTTTCTACCTTTCAAAAATGCCTACATTCATACTACTGTGGCGTCCGATCTCAGATCTCAAAAGCTAAGCAGGGTCGGGCCTGGTTAGTATTTGGATGGGAGACTTCCTGGGAACCAGGTGCTGTAGACTTGGAAGGAGGACCTGGCAACCAACACCCAAAACAGTTAGCCATTGAAAACCCTATGAATAGCAGAGAAGCACTGAGAATAGAGTTTCACCTGTTGTATGCAGGGTCCCTATGAGTCGGACATCAACTTGACACCACCTAACAACAACCTTTTAAAAATACTCATGGTGACATGACTGAGTTTGTTAAATCTAAGAAAATACCTAGGCTTAAAAATCACCATGATAATTTGTTTATATTTCTCTACTTTTGTGCTACCTTGAAGGGAAAAAAAAATCTTCCTAAGTCCCCTATTCCTTTCCCTCTGAGGCACGGGTTCAGAAGAGGCAAGTCTTCTGTAAGACAGATGTGTTGGCGGAAGCATGCAGACAGCACGAACACCACTTACCAGAGACTCGCTGGCACACTGGAACACATAACAGATGTACTGGCTCAGCCCCGGCTCTGGAGACTCCCGACAGATAAAACCAAAGTGATCAACGTGCTTTATACCCTAGGCGAGGAGAAAGAAGTACAAACAGCATCCATGGAAATATGTCCTTTCAACAACAACATGGAAATCAACATTAGTTCTCCACTTTGATGGTTCAATCAATTTCTCATTCACAGCAACGTGAGAGGAAATGTAAGGTCATAGCCAATTCACAGGATGACCTATTGATACATAAGATAAAGAGGGAGACCAGCTCAGACTGTTATGTTTCTGATAAACATTCTGTGACTCAGGGCCACAGAAGGAAAAATATCGATGGCATGATTCACTATATCTTGTAATAAAACCACCACTCCATGTTTACCAGTAACAGGGGTTTCAACTTATGGTCTTGTTAGAACAATCATTGATAAATCATCATAAACTCTTTTCTTATCAATATGAACCTCAGAATCTTGTCTATTTTCATGGCAATAGGGATTTGAACCTTGGGCATTGTCCATGCTAGGCAAGCACTATACCACTGAGCTATAGCCCCAGCCTGAAGCTAAGAATCAGAGGAAAACCTACAACTGAGAATACTCAAATTAAATGCCATGAAATTCCCTAAAGTATGCATAAAAAATACTAGAATATTCGTCTACTAACAAACATCCAAAAGGCCATGCTATTAAAAGACTAACATGTTTTTTTAACTGTTGCAAGAGTCAATTATCCACAAATCATTGTACTTCCTGGATCCAAGCTAAATAACTTCAGCTCTATTTTATCAAAAAATCCAGAACATGTATGACTTTCATGCAGTCTGAATACATACATGCCAATAAGTTGATACTTTATTATTTTAATAGTTCAGTGTTTTGAAAAGCCAGGTACACAATAAATTTCAAATTGTCCTGAAATCACCTAAATCTAAGTGAAACAGCATCTGGAGTCAGATGACTTGTGTTTAAATCTCCGCTCAGCCAATCTCCTAGATATGAGATACATTCTGGTTGCTAAATAATTATCTCTGAGGCTCCATTTTTCATTATAAAATAGTAGTAATGGCACCTATTGTTAGGAATGTTTGAGATTTAGGAGAAGTGTCTATGACAGTTCCTGGAATGTTTGATAAATACTAACCACTATTCTTGTCATAACATACACATTGGATAAGGAAAAAAGGAAGTCAACTCTGGTAAAAAAAAAAAAAAAAAAAGTAAGGAGAAGTGAGGTTGTAATTCATAAGGTGGAAAAAAAAAAAAGCACAATCTGGTAGAAGTCATTAGTGATTAAAGAGTATCTTTCACTAGCTAAGTACTAAATGGGAAAAATTCTTAAGATTTCATAAGCTCAGTGGGTCTTTAGAACGGTGGCAAAGTTCCCAGTATAGAAAGCCACTCCCTGACTCCCCTTGCCAGGAAACCAGTCATACAGATTTTGAAGAAAGAAATAGTTGTAGGTGTGCAATATTCAAAAGCAGGCTTGTTCCCGAATACAGCCACATTATGTCAGCTCACTTCCCTGGAAAGAAGTAGGCAATGCGAGCGGGGCCACTCAGGAGCACCTGGCTCACCTGACCATTATTCTAATGAGAGGCCTTTCTACTACATTCTATCATGCTTTTGCCCAATTCTTTTTCTGAACTGGAATATCAGAATGCAAAGCTTCCCTTTAATAAAAATAAAAGGGAGTAGCAAAAATCATACCTGAACTTCCAGTTTTATATAATTGGTTTGGCTGGCTCTTCTTTTTCTTTCTAATTTTTTTTCTTGTTTCCTTTTAGATGTTCAATGGGTATTGCTAGTTTTCTTGCTGGCCTGAGCAGGGCTGCTTTCAGGGATGCCTCTTAGCGCTGTAGAGGACAGTAACTCCATTCGGTGTATAGGTCACTTTCTCTCCAGTACTTGGCCCAGGCCCAATATGTAGAAAGGGCTCATTCATCCAACATTTACTAACACCTCAGGGTTACACTGCATCTCAGTACATCTGATTCTTATGTCCCACAGAATAAAACAGAAAAGCATAAGAAAGCTGCCCTTGCAGAGCTTAGGGTCTTGCAGGACCTCTCAGTAAACAAGTAAGAATACTTAATAAATACCTTTTCAGGTAAAATAACTTTTCTACCAAATTTCTACGATCTTTAAATAAGAATTTAGAAATTTTCAACATATTCCTCCTATATCCACATGCTGCCACTCTTTTATTTATACAACCTAATAGAAAAAATATTAAACATAAAATTGGATTAGCTGAGACTGAGGCAATTGACAAGACACAAAAAAAATTCCTGTAGTCTTTAAGGGGAAGAATGTCTAAATACCATACCTGTATCGATGCTAACTCCAAAGTTCAAGAGAGAAGACAAAAGAAGAGGAGGGGGGGAGGTTCAGAGTGGAGGACGGAGATGAGGGGATAGGAGAGAGGGAAGGGAAAGGACAGGAAGGGAAGGGAAGGGAAGGGAAGGGGAAGGAAGGGAAGGGAAGGGAAGGGAAGGGAAAATAATAGGTAGTGATGATTTTTCAACATTATAATATAGGCAAAGACCTTAGCAAAATCTAGCTTTTTAAAGGTCACTAGGCCATTTAGTCACTGGTCCAGGAAAGAAGTTAACTATCAATTCTAGGGACCTCTTCAGAGATGTCATTGCATATTTAACCTTCCCACATTTGGATTTATATACTCCTTTTATTCTGACGTCAAAAATTCCTTCTATATTTATAAT
The DNA here is from genome assembly GCA_007922755.1 of Pedetes capensis. Classification (NCBI taxonomy): domain Eukaryota; kingdom Metazoa; phylum Chordata; class Mammalia; order Rodentia; family Pedetidae; genus Pedetes; species Pedetes capensis. Next base: position 36,385 of record VMDO01018509.1, read on the forward strand.
ATATATAAGTAGCTTTGACTTTTGGGTAAATATGGTCCTTAGGACATTAGTTTATGCCTAATATTATAATCTTGTGTACACTTGGCTGCACTGATTCCTTAAAAAAATTAATCCAGGTGCCATGGCACGAACAACTGTAATCCCAGCTACTCAAGAGGCTGAAGCAGGAAGTTCTTGAGTTTGAGGTCAGAGGCAGCCTGTGCAACTTGGTGACACCATGTTTCAAATAAAAAACAAAAAGAGGTGAGGGTGCAGCTCCGTGGTAGAGCACTTTCCTAGCATTCACAGGCCCTGGGTTCAAACTCCAAGTACTGCAAAATAATTAATTAATTAATTGCGACTGAAAAATAAAAGAAAAATTCCAAAACATTCTTTTCAAAATTTAGCATTTACATCAATAGAAGTTGAGCATACTAGTTCTTTTTTCTCCTACATACTATAGAATAAAAAGCAAGTTGTTGTTGTTGTTGTTAGGTGCCGTCGAGTCTGTATCCAACTCATAGAGACCCTCATAGGGTTTTCAATGGCAGATTGTTTCAGGATTGCCTTGGGAGTAGATTGCCAGGTCCTTCTCCTATTTTTGCGGTGCTGGGAATTGAACTTGGGACCTCAGACACTGCAGCGCAGCACTCTACCAACTGAGCTAAATCCCAGCCCAAAAAGCAAGTATGATTCAGTTATATCTACAAGTCCCACTGCCCAAGACCCTGAGGAACATTAACTATGAAGTATTTCTCAAAGAACTTATTACCACAAAAATTCCACCTGTGGAAGGGATTTGATGAAGTGTCATGACAAAGAGAAAGAGTTGACAAAATTGAGAACAAACTGTTATGACAGACACTGAGGGACCCTGCCAGGATTTTGTTATTGTGGTTTTGTTTTTGTTTTTGTTTTTTGCAGTACTGGGGATTGAACCCAGGGCCTTGTGCCTGCATGCTTTATAAGTAAGTCCTGGACCACTGAGCTATACCTCCAGCCGCCCCCCCTCCCTTTTTTTTTAACTTTTTGAGACAGGGTCTTGCTAAATTACACAGACTGCCTCTGGTCTCAAACTTGCGATCCTCCTGCCTCCGCCTCCTAAATCGCTGGGATTATAGGTGTGCACCATGGCGCCTGGCAATCTTGTTATGGTTACAGATAAACACAGGAGCAAATTTCAATTTTTAAGATAAATTCTCTTAAAATAATTTTTTTTCAATTAAAAAAAACATTAAGATGTGAAGGGGTTTTGAAACTCAGTTATTTTGTGGTTAATTTTGAAGCAAGATAACTGGTTGTTTCAAATACTAGCATGCAACTCAATACATACCTGAGAACAAGAGGAGATATCTTTAAAATTCTTTTCTAACACAACTGATTTAGTGTCTGGACTGATAAGGTTAATCTCAAATCTCCCAACCTTAAAAATAAAAGCATTCCAATTAATTTCAACTCACAGGATCTAAACCTTATTTTACAAAATATACATTCAAATGCTTTAACCCGGATATATCCATTTCATTTATCCTCCAATATCTAACCAACCAGTATTTTAGCGTCAAATATCACTTGCCTCAAAACATTTCTTTCCTGTGATGAAAAATCATGAACATTAAGTTGGTCTTTAAGATATAAGTCTTTTTTCTCAGATTAGAAATGATGGTCCTTTCAAAAAATATGCAACCTATCCTCACTTCATGATTTCTAAAAATAACAATTAATTCATTAAATAACCATACTTTCCCCCAAATGGTTGATAAAAAGACAAATGCATAAATGGGCTAAGTTAAATTTAAAAAAAAAATAAACAGCCATTTAGGATAAATAACAGCAAGGACTGTAACTAGCTAAGAAAAAGAACAAATCTGATAGCCCAAAGAAGACACTCACTTGACATACCACCCACGAAAAGAGCAGAAGCATTTTAATCACAGGCCCAGAGTTAACTAAGAAAACACACCAAAACATGAACTTCTGATAAAGCAAACAATACACATTGGGACTGTTTAACCAAGGTATGTGCTGGAATTTCCTTCTCAGGGGTTGTTCAAAACAAGGTAAAAGGGCAGTCATTTATTTACTTATCTTTCAAGAAAATTCAAATGTTACAAGCTGAAGACCCTCTCCAAGGACTCTGTTATGTATTAACTTCTTAAGTAGATCTAGACATTTTCTATACCCTGGCATGACAGTCAGAAATTATTTTTTAAATTATCTTTTCCACCCATAACATTGTTGTTGTTATTGTTGTTAGGTGCCGTTGAGTTGGTGTCCAACTCATAGCGATGCTATGTACAACAGACAAAACACTATTATCAGTGCTTCTCTGCTATCCACAGGGTTTTCAGTGGTGGATTGATTTAGGGGAGTGGGTTGCCGAGTCCGTCTCCCAAGCCTACAGCACCTGGTATTCTCAGCTGGTCTCCCGTCCCAGTACTAACCAGGCCCGACCTTGCTTAGCTTATGAGAGCTGAGGGATCGGGTGCCACAGTGCTATGGCTGGAGGCAACCCATAATATAGCTTGCATCAAATTATTTAATAACTGCTCCAGTGATTTATCAAACAAATGGTTTTTCTTAAATCTTCCTCTCTGTGTAGCAGAGTAAACTGGAGTGCTCGTCTCTGAAAATTTCACCCAGAAATCTCTGGAATTCTTTTTTATTCTTGAAAAAATATATTTTTTTCTCCGTGCCAAATTATACTTCCCTAGATTCACATCTTTAAATCCTTTATAAGACAGGCTGTCTGCAGTTATTTTTATTAAAAGAATGCATTTAAGAAGCATCTCAAAGCAAATGCTGGTGGTAGATACCAAAGAGTACCTGTTACGTGAATTAATCATAAATATTAAGAGAAAGGTGGTATTATTGTTTCCACCAGGTTCCCATGATGCCCCACTGATCGCTGCTTTCCCCTGCTCTTCCTTTCCTACTTCCTTATTCCTTACAGTCCACACCCCCGTGTCTGCTTGTTGTCCCTTCTGTGTTTTCCCATGCTTTCTCCACCTGCCTTATCTGCTTGTGAAAGCACACAGTGAAGTTGGATTGTTTCGCTATGGCTTCTCGGGTGAGCAGAATAAGCAGCAAATGTCCAGCAATGGGTGACGCAACGCGCCACTTGCACCAGCCAGGACCCACCTGGAAGAGCATGGTTCTGTTCTTCTCCGAGTCCGAGGGCTGTACGTGACTGGGCGCGCTCGCGTGTCTCCTTCTCGGCTGCGATTTCTGGCTGTTCTCGTGAACCTTCCTCTGCAGGGCTCCAGTGACGCTGCTGCACCGAGATCGAAACTCCTGTTGTTCGTCAAAGTCACAATCTTCCAGAATCCGCTCGGGGAAGCCGCCCCGAGAGCTGGAGGGTGCAGGCTGGCTGGCAGCAGCAGGCTGGGCAAGGTGGCTGTCGGCCGTGCCCTCCGCCTCCTCTGGCAGCCTGTCCCCGGGGGACCTGGGCGCCTCGGCCTCGAAGACAACCAGATCCTCGCTGGGGTCAGCGGTGCTGCCCCGCTCGCCCTGCAGCCGCAGGCGCTGCTGCTCGTGCAGGCTGAACTTCTCAATGCAGTCATCAATGAGGCTACAGGGGGCCTTCTTGTGGGTCACAGTCACCTTTCCGCAGTACAAGACTTCGAACTTTTGAGAGTTGTAAAAGGCGTCTTCATTATCTTTGCTGGGTTTGGCATCCTCTTTCATGGCAGCTTTAGACAACTGCCTTATGCTGCTGATAACGTCAGGAACCTGGGGGGAAAAATTAAAACCTTTTAGTGGAATATTTCGAGGTAATTTGTTTACTTTGATCTGTTACTAGCACATGGGATGGATTTTCATGCTAAAGGATAGAATATAGAAAGTAATAAACCCTACACAAAATAGAACATAAACTCAAATTACACTGACTTAAATGACCTCCAGGTAAATTTGAGTTTTAACAAAAGTTCATTAAAATTGAATTTAAATAGTGGTATTATACTTTCACACTTTAAATGTATTAGTTTTCCCAAAACAAAACCACAAGGCTATATAGGCCGCTACCAACTTTTAACAAATTTTGTATTTTGATTACCTTTAAAAGTTTTAATGAGCCTCAGGTGAAAGGAAACAAAGTTCCAACAATGAGGACAAAATAAACCTTATGAATAAAGAGATTAAACCCCAGACACTTTATCAGCATCAGCCATCAGGGAAAATGCAAACTAAAATTACAACTTGGATACCACTACACAGCTATTAGGATGTGTAACATCCAAAAGACCAAACGCCAGCAAGAATGTGGAGCAACTGGAGCTCTCAGGTACCGTGGCAGAAATGTTAAAATGACACAACACTTTGGAGGGCTGTTTGGCAGTTTCTTAGACATTGAGTAAAGAGCTGCCTTACCATCCAGACTTTCCATTCCTGGAGATTTTGCAAAAAGACAGAAAAACATGTCCACACAAGAGCTCGGACACAAAAATTCATGGCAGCCTTGATCATAATATCAAAACATATGAAATAGCCCAAATGCCCATCAACATGCGTACAGAGAAAGAAAATGTAGTATATGCATAAAATGGGTACTACTCCCCTTCTCTTACCTGGCTTGGCACGATAGCCTTTTAAATGGTTTCCCTCAACCTCTTCAACCTGCCCTTAAAAACCAAAACGACTCTTCTTAAATTGTATGCAGGTTACTTTAGGGAACAAAACATGCCACCCTAAAATACACTGCTTTGGAATGTCAATTATTTTACCATACAAGCACTTAAATAACAGCAGGTGCAAGAAGGGCAATCTGACTTTTCCTTTTCTTCCTGAAAGCAGGAAACAACTCTCTCATGAAAAGAGCCCTCCAGGAAGCACAAGGACACAAGACATTCTTATGACCAGAGACAGGAGTCAAGGCCAAGAAAAACCTGACAAACCAACCATGTTAAGCTAGCCTTATCTTCCCAGTCACTTTTTTTCAGAATTAGCTGGCCTAGCCTGGACTTTATGAGGAAGAACACAGCATCAAGATTGGAGGAAGACTCATTAACAACCTGCGTTATGCAGATGACACCACTTTGCTTGCTGAAAATGAAGAGGATTTAAAACACTTACTAATGAAGATCAAAGATCATAGCCTTCAATATGGGTTACGACTGAACATCAACAAAACAAAAATCCTTATGACTGGGTCAGCACGCAACTTCACATTAAATGGAGAAAAGATTGAGGTTGTCCAAGATTTGACTTTGCTTGGCTCTATAATCAACACCCGTAGAAGCAGCAGTCAAGAAAGCAAAAGACGCAGTGCTCTAGGAAAAGCTGTGGCAAAAGATCTCTTTGGAGTATTGAAAAGCAAAGATGTCACTTTGAAGACGAAGGTGCGTCTGGCTCATGCCATGGTATTTTCAGTGGTAACATATGGTTGTGAAAGCTGGACACTGAACAAGAGAGACAGAAAAAGAATTGATGCTTTTGAATTGTGGTGCTGGAGACGTCTATTGAATATGCCATGGACTGCCAAAAGAACCAACAGATCTGTCCTAGAAGAGGTACAACCAGAGTACTCCTTGGAAGCAAAAATGGCCAAACTGTGTCTTACATATTTCGGACATGTAGTCAGGAGAGAACAATCCCTGGAGAAGGACATCATGTTTGGAAGAGTGGCAGGTCAATGGAAAAGAGGAAAACCCTCCACCAGATGGATTGACACAGTGTCTGCAACAATGGGCTTAAACATAAATAAGATGGTTTGCCTGGCACAG
>VMDO01018510.1:0-42030 GCA_007922755.1 Pedetes capensis
TATATATTATGTATAATATATGTATATATAACACATACAATATATTATATATATCACATATATACAATATATGCTATATGTTGTATGTATCATATATTATATGTGATATATAATATATTATATGGTTATATAATGCAATATATAATATGTTATATAATTATATAATTATATGATTATATAATGATGTTATATGATTATATACTATATGTGATATGTAATATATTATATATTATATATTATATATATAATATACTATATGTTATGTAATTATATAATATAATATATATATTCTCAAAGTATATATATTTATATATATACCACATGATAAGTCTTCTTATTGAAGTGACACATGTTAATCAAAATCTTCTGCATCTACATTTGGGCTGGGGTTTGGCTCAATTGGTGGAGTGCTTCTCTGAACTCTGAGGCCCAAGCACTGCAAAAACAGGAGAAGGACATGGCAATCCACTCCCAAAGCATTCGCAAAACAATCAGCAATTGAAAACCCTATGAGAGTTGCTATGAGTCGAATCCAACTTGACAGCATCTAATAATAGCAACATCTACACTTGTGGAAAGAGATAATGGAAAACCTCAATATCAAAAATCAGAACAAGACCAGGCTCTGATTGTGTATTACATCAATTGCTCAATTGCAGTTTCAAAGTAAACCTCAAGAAAATTAGAACAAGTGTACAAGAGCCAAGGCATGACCTTAAATATATCCCGAGTTAAGAGAATACCTCATGAACAGAGCAGATGCATTAGTAACTAATAATTGAAGACCAGATGAGTTGTGGAATGACATCAAAGACATCGTTCATGAGGAAATCAGAATGTTATTAAAAAGACAACAAAAAGGAAAACCCAAGTTACAAGTCTAAAGAGACTCTGAAACTTGCCCTTGAACATCAAGTAACTAAAGTAAAAGGAAAAAATGATGAAGTTAAATAAATGGAAGTTTTTGAAGGGCAGCTCAAGAAGACAAAATCAAATATTATAATGACATGTAAAAAGAGCTAGAGATAGAAAACCAAAAGGAAAGAAAATGCTATGCTTTTCTCAAGCTTAAAGAATTGAAAAAAGAATTAAGCTTTGAGTGGCAATAGTGAAGGGTTCCAAAGAGAAAATATTAAACAATATAGAAACATCAAAACAAGAAAGGAAGACAGAGAATTGGTGGGTGATCAAGCATTTCAAGTGGTTGCATATGATCATGAAGCAATGGTACTGAAGGAAGAAGTGGAAATTGCCTTGAAAGCATTGACGAAATTCCAGCCTCCATGGATTGATGGAATACCAGAGAGATATTTCAACAAACAGATACAGCACTGGAGGTGCTCACTTGCTTCTGTCAACTGACTGGACAAGATCCATATTTGCGCCTATGGCCAAGAAAGGGGATCTACCTAAATATGGAAATTATTAAATGATGTCATTAATATCATGTTGTTGTTGTTGTTGTTGTTAGGTGCCATCGAGTATCTGACTCCTAGTGACCCTCATAGGGTTTTCAATGGCTGACTGTTTCGGGATTGCCTTGGGAGTGGGTTGCCACATCCTTCTCCCATTTTTTCTGTGCTGGAAATCGAACTCGGGACCTCAGAGACTGCAGAGCAGAGCTCTACCAACTGAGTTAAATCCCAGCCCTATTAATATCATACCCAAGCAAAATTTTTCTAAAGATCATTCAAAAGCAACTGTTGCACTGTATTGGCAAGGAACTGCCAGAAAGTCAAGCTAGATTCAGAAGAGGGTATAGAAACAAGGACATCATTGCTGATGTCAAATGGATATTGGCTGAAAGCAGAGAATACCAGAAATATGTCTATCTTTGTTTTATTGAGTATTCAAAAACATTTGACTGTGTGGAGCACAACAAATTATACTTAACATTGTGGAGAACGTGAATACCAAAACACTTAATTGTACTCATGAGGAATCTGTACATTGACAAGGAGATAGTCATTTGAACAGAACAAGGAAACACTGCTTGGCTTAAACTCAGGAAAGGTTGCAACAGAACTATATCCTTTTGCTATACTTCTTCCATCTCTATGTTGAGCAAATAATCCAAGTAGCTGGACATTATGAAGAAGAATGTGGCATCAGGATTGGTGGAAGACTCATTAACAATCTGTGTTATGCAGATGACACAACTCTGTTTGATGACAGTCAAGAGGATTTGAAATATTTTCTGATGAAGATTGAAGGACACAGCCTTCAGTATGGATTGCACCTTAACATCAATAAAACAAAAGTCCTTACAACTTGTTTGGAAATCGTACTCATGATAAATGAAGAAAACACTGAAGTTGTCCAAGATTTTGCTTTACTTTGTTCTACAGTCAGTACCTATGTACAGAGCAACCAAGAAAAAGACATTGCATTGTATTGCATTGGGAAAAGCTGTTGCAAAAGTCCCCTTAAAGTAAAGATATCCCATAGAAGATGAAGGTGTGCCTGACTCATGTCATGATATTTTCAGTTGCATCATATGCTTGTGAAAGCTTCATGTTGAATAAAGGAGAGAAGAGAATGGATGCTTTTGAATTGTCTTGCTTTTTGGATTATGGATACAAATATTAAATATACCATGGACTGCGAAAAGAACCAACAGATCTGTGGTAGTGAAAGTGTTACTACAGTCCTCCTTGGAAGCAAGAATGGCTAGACTGTGTCTCACATAGTCTTAATATTTTGGACATGTAGTCAGGAGGAGCCAATCCCTGTAGAAGGACATATTTGGGAGAGTGGCAAGTCAATGAAGAAAAGGAAGACTCGCAACTAGATAGATTGACACAGTGACTAAAACAATAGGCTTAAACAGAAGGAAAGATCATGTGTCTGGCACAGTGTCAGGAAGTGGGTTTTTTTTTTTCTGTTTTACATAGTGTCACTATAACAAGGATATAACTTGAGAGTACCTAAAAACAACATATTTGGAGAGTCACTAGTACTAGTGTTTATGACTCTTAGAGTCTAACAACTGCCAAACTTTTGCTCTCAATATCACTTCAGATATAAATAACCTTATACTTAAAATTTTATTGGAAATTTTGCGTCCTAATGCTTGTTATGTGCCAAGTCAGTGTCCAACTCATAGTGACCCTATGTCCAATAGGCAAAACAGTATTGTTAGTGCTTTTCTGCTATTCATAGGGTTTTCAGTGGCTGATTGTTTTTTGTTTTTGTTTTTGTTTTTGTTTGAGAGTGGGTTGCTGGGTCCAAATACTTAGAACCATTAATTTCCACACAACTACATGAATATTTAAAGATCTGTTCCAATTATAAATTAGGTATAATCAATTGTATCATGCTGCAAATCAAAAATATTGTATCAATATGAGATATTTTTCTTTATAACCTAGTCTGGGGAGACAAAGCAAATCAGAACTTTATCTATGACCTATTCCAAGTTAAAAAAATTTTGCTCCAATCACAACAGAAAGTCTATGAAATCAATCATTTTATAGACATTCCTCCTAATTTAATATGGATTTCAGTAGATTTCATTTAAAGTAAGTCAACAATATTCTTAATAATCCAACTTAATTATAGCTCTCATCTTAAAATCCAATCACTGCCCCCATACACACATATCTATATGCACCCACAAAGAAAGCAAGCAATAATATGGATTTAGACTTTTCCAAGAAAGGTTTACTTTTGGATGCATATAAGAGAATGAACTAGAAGAAACTCCCTCTCAAGCATAAATCCACAAAATGACCTTATTGATTTGCCTTGGGACAATCTCCTTCCATTATTTTTTTCACTGAATGGATGTCCTTTGAAGTCAATTAAACTTGGGCATGGCACTTGCAAGACTGCAAGCACTTTTATAGCTAAAGGCTACAACTATTCCACAGTGACATGGAACTCAAGCTCCTGATGTGGAACACTATTTTCAACCTTCAAACATAGGAAATACAAAGTCAGTGCATTTGTTTGATATTCAAAATTGAGCTGTTTCAGGGCTTTGGAGACAAACTATACAAACTCAGTTGAGTTTTTCTTAAGTTTGTTAAAGTGAAAGTCCATGGGAGCTTGCTCTCCTTCCAGCCGATAGTCCTGTTGAAAGTGTTTGGCCTTGCCTGTGAGCATGATAATGGGAGAGTCCAAGAGCCAGAATAACCACTGATATAGGAAATGCCAAAATGTAGGTAACTGGAGTCTTAAATCAAGATGTGAAAGTCCTGATGGGTTCAGCTTATTGGGAAATCTTTGATACCAATTATTTGATTTTGACAATTCTCTGTGTCTGAAGATTATACTAAACTACGAAGTCAGAAAAGTCATTTGCCATGGTGCAGCCATTACTTTTTTTTATACATGAGTACCAGAAAATTTATTCTAGAAAAGCTAGAAAATCTAAACATTCACTCAGATTCACAATGTATAATTCACAAAGGTTAAAAAGAAAAAATTAAATTCATACATGACAAAATTGGGGAAAATAAGTAAAATTTAAAGTAAAGGTCTAAAGTCTATTTATTGATTGATTGATTGAGTGATTGATTGATTGATTGAGCAGTACTTGGGGGTTGAATCCAGGGCTTCGCACATACTTTGCCAGTGCTCTACCATTAGGATGCACTTCCAGCACTTACATTTTTAAAAACTTTTATTTTGTTTTGAGACAGAGTCTCACTAAGTTACTAGTGAATCTGGACTCAAACTCACAATTCTCTTATCTCAGCCTCCTGAGTTCCTCAGATTATAGGAATGCATCAACACACCTGGCTTAAAGGTACTATTTTAATAGTTCCATTGCTATACAGTTTATAAAAGTAAAAAGATTCCTTCAATTCTATGTATTTGTGAAAAGAATAGTACTAGCTTTTCCTTGCAACTACAGATAACACCTTCCCATTTTGTTCAGAAGCAAAGGCCAGCTGCCTGAAAACTTCCAGCACTGAGATGAACAAGTTTTTACAACCCTATGTTTTGTCAATGCAGGGTTTCAGAGATGAGGTCAGATAACTCTTTGGCCCTATTGAGTGTAATAAAGGAGGAGTGTGTAAGGAGAAATGGGATGAGCTTGTATGATGAAAACTAATGAAGATGTGTGGGAGGGCTTTATTGGGAAGTGTTGACTCTCATATAAGAACACTAGTTCACCTTGCCAGACTTGGACAACCCCGGGCATTCAGAGGTACTTACTTATGTTTCTTTCCCCTAACCCGGGAAAATCCATTGTGCACAAACTGAATGTTCTTGTACTTCATGCACTGCACACACAGGAGAGAAGAGTTTCTGCCTGAAGAATTCTTGGGAAGAGTTGAATAGGATTTCAGTGGCAGTGGCATGTTCATCATATGGAAAAATATAGACAACAAATTGCACATTCACTTTGGTTAATGGTATAAGTCTGCTCATACTGTGTTGTTTTATTCTCTTAGCTAATGCTATCTGACAGTCTATGTGAATATTAAGCTTGAAAGCAAGTTTTAAAAATAATTACCCAAGAGTCAAAAATCCAAGAATCTAATAGAGAATAGTCCATTAATGAATTTCCATATTGTTATTGGAATAGTTGGGTTTTCTCTATGGTCACATTAAACTAAAAAATGCAGTAAAATACTTGTTGTGGTTAGGTTCTGATGAGTTGGTGTACAACTCATAGAGACCCTACATTGTTGTTGTTGTTAGGTGCCGTTGAATCGGTATCCAACTCATAGCGACCCTCATAGGGTTTTCAATGGCTGACTGTTTCGGTATTGCCTTGAGAGTGGATTACCAGGTCCTCCTCCCATTTGGCGGTGCTGGGAATTGAACTCAGGACCTCAGAGACTGCAGCACAGCGCTCTACCAACTGAGCTAAATCCCAGCCGGAGACCCTACATACAACAGGTGAAATATTATCAGTGCTTCTCTGTTATTCATAGGGTTTTGAATGGCTGAATATTTTGAGGAGTGGATTGCCGGGTCCTACTTTCAAGCTTACAGCACCTGGTGTTCCCAGGTGGTCTTCCATTCAAGTACTAACCAGACCTGACCCTGCTTAGCTTCCAAGATCTGATGGGTTTGGATGCCACAGTGATATAGCTGCAGGCAGTAAAATACTCAGGCAACTTTAAATGGATCAAATTGTAAATATAAGATTTCACCTTAATGTTAAAATTACCTGTAGGATATAGCTCAGGAGTTCAAAGATTTCTCCTAGTTTGTGATCCCATATTTTTTGTTACTTCCCTAATTTTTTCAATATTGAAAAATTTTGAAAGTATTTATCTAGACAAATTCATTTTAGCAAATACCCTATATATTAAAATTGCATGTATTTCTACATCCCACTTTGAAGATAGAAATTAGAATTTTAGTAACTCAAGGTGCATGGGGCTAGGGTTTAGCTCAGTTGGTATAGTGCTGCTCTGTGTGCTCTGAGGCTCAGGGTTCAATCCCTAGCCCCACAAAAGTAGAAGGACCTGGCAGCCCACTCCCAAAACATTCCCCAAATGATCAACCATTGAAAACCCTATGAATAGCACAGAAGCACTGATATAGTACCAGGCATTGCACAGTGATGAGGAGTATTTCCTTCTATTGTACATAGGGTCACTATGAGTCAGATCTGACTAAATGGCACCTAACAATAAGGTAAACAATATTTGAAAGCATTCAGATATTACTTCACAAGGATCTGTATTAAAGGAAATGGCAATTCATTCATATGAAAGCTCTTCTGCTGAGTACCATTTACCCATATCCTTCTGATGGCTACTAATGATGTCACCAATTATTGTTTTTATTGGTTCATTCTATTTCTGAAGTTTCCATAGCTATTTCACCATGAATGGAGTAATGTCTTCCAAAGTCTTCAGCCACTAAAGTTCAACATTAAAATATCTTTCTTTTCCTTTCACTCTTTAGAATTACTAACTTAATGGTATATGGTTTAAATTTCTCTATTTTCTCTTAACTACTGCCTTTGAATGCTTTGGTATTCAATGTATTTGGTTCAACCTGTTGTATCATGTATCAGCATCATCTGGAATCCTATTAGAATACAAAATTTCCAGTTCCCTCTTAGACCTACTGAGTCAAAATCTTTGTTGAGGTGCTGGGTTCAACATATAGGCACTGGAAAAAAAAAAGGATTTTACCAGATGTAGCCATTTCCATCTTGAACTTCCCAGCATTCTCAACTGTGAACTTAGTAAACCCTTTTCTTATGATTGATCCAGTCTCTGCTATTCAATTATAGGAATAGAAAATAGACTGAGATACCTCCCTTCCATCGTCCTTTTGTGGAAGTATCCAAATTCTCTCTACTCCTATTGCCCAAGCCCAAGCAGGTCATCTCCTTCCTCTGCCATAGTTCCCTCACTCCATCTATGTTGTAATTCTGACATTCTGCATCATTAGCAAACATGACAGCATTATCTAGTAAACTTTTAAAAGTGCATTGAATTTTCTCCTTCACTGATGACCCTTCCATTCCCTCTAAGCTATTGTTGGCTTACACGAGTTAGAAATTTTTTCTTTAATGTTAATTAAGTCTTAGGAAATAAGTGTGCAATGGTCTTTGATCTTTGCACCATTATGAACCTAAAAACCCTTCATCCTCTATTCAAAACCCGCCAATCTTGTTCCTGTCTCCCACTTTCCTTGCTTTGCCTTATGTAGCTTCCCAATAATGTTTTACACAGTCATTATTTCCTTGCTTCTGATTTTTCTCAAGCTTTCAATGTCCTCTAATTGCAAATATTGGTTAACTGAGCAATTTTCTACTTTTTTTGTCTTCACCTCCTCCATGGTTGATCCATTGAAGGATATGGCTTAAAATGTGACCTGTTTCCAAAAACAAAAAACAAACAAAAACCTAACTTCTATATCTCTCTTAAGCTCCAATCTTCTAAACAAAGTTATATGATAGATATCTCCACATTGATATGTTCTGGTTTTTCTCAAAGAGAACATATCTGAGAATATAGTCTTCTTTATTTCCTCCATTCCTAAACTATCTTTTCATTAGTTTTCTCCAGCTCAATAATTGCAACACCATAGACCCTTTATTCAAGCCAAATTTCCAGTCATTCTTGGTTTCTCCACTTCTTTCAATGCAGACATTTAGAAAATCACCAAGTTATTTAAGAAATGTTTTAGATTGGCTCATTTTGTTATCTCGTTTTTTTTGTGACTGTAGTTCAAGTCACCATGAACTTTTTTCTTAGTTTGTTTCCTTTCTTCTGCCTTTACACCCTAAAGCCCAGTCTCCACACAGTGATCATTTTAAAATATAAAGCAGCTCATCCTCCTGCCCTGCACAGACTAGTCCAATGACTTTTTAAACTCTACCACATTCATGATATAACCTTACCAACACCTTCAACTACTCTGCCAATATCATATTCTAGAACTATGACCTTCCTTCCTCTTCAAGTTTTTAAGCTCTTTGCTCCCTCATGAACTTCACATCCCCAAGCCCTGCTCTTTGTGTGGCTGGCTCTTCTCAACATTCAGCCTTCAATCCCAGTGCCACCTCCTCATCTGTCCTCCCAGTGCAAATAAAGCTCACATTTTCCAGATCTGTTCTTTCCAGGCCAATCTATTCCAGGAATTTTTGTTCTTTATAATTAGCATAATATTACTTAGTATGTAAAACAAGAGCAGTAACTTGTTTTCTGCCTTGACCAGCATTTTTCTTAATAGAGGTGGCAACATAAAATTAAAATATAATGAAGTAGATAATATAAAATTAAATAAAATAGTAATTATTCAATATATATTTGATACATGAATAAAAAGACAGAAAGACAGATAACCTATTCCTATAGCACTCATTATCTAGCAGACAGAATCAAAAGAAAGGTTCAACTAACATGCTGCGTAAGACCCAAAAAAGAAGTAATTATCATTAGTTTATTCAGACTGCTCTAGTAAAATACTAAAATGTTGCTGTTGTTGTTAGGTGCCATGAAGGCATGGCCGACTCATAGCAACCCTTATGGGGTTTTCCATGGCTGACTGCTTCAGGATTGCTTTGAGAGTGGATTGCCATGTCCTTCTCCAATTTTTGCAGTGCTAGTATCAAACTCAGGATCTTAATGAGCACAGAGCAGAACCCTACCAACTGAATTAAATTCCAGCCCATTAAAAAGATACTAAAATAGGGTAGTTTATAAAGAACAGAAGTCATTTCTCACAGTAGTGGAGCCTGGGAAGTCCAAGGTCAAAGTAATGGCAGATTCAGAATCTGGTGAGGGCTGACCTTCTAATTCATAGAAGACACCTGGCTTTGTCCTCCAAGGGTAGAAGGGGCAAACAAGCTCCCTCAGGCCTCTTTTATAGCAGCATTAATCCCACTTATGAGGGCTCCACCCTCATGACATAATCACCTTTGAAGGCCCACCTCCAAATCCCATCACATTGGGGAAAAAGTTTCAAAATAATAACCTTGGGGAAAGATAAATATTCAGATCATCACATGCATGATCAATCCCAGGGAAGACCATGTAAATTCTCATGCCTTTAAAAGCATTGCTTCTAAAAATGTGGCCTTCAGACATTGAAGGATTTTGGTTAAGAAGCTCCAAGAGTAGAAGCAGGGTAATGTTGTACAGGAGCAAGCATCTACATAGAAGTCTGAGAAATTAGGTTTATTCCTATTCTACCACTGTCTATTTGTGTTAACTTGGCTAAGTGTTTTCACATATATGACCTCTGTATTCTTTGCTATCAGTTGGGGAAATAATCCTGTTTAACCAGCTAATGTGGTTATAAAGGCTAACCTGACATATATATTTGTATCATAGATGGATGAAAGGGTCCAAGGAGAGGCTAGGATTTATAGACCACTTGGCAGGCTGCCAGTCACACTGTGGAGATGAACACTGTCTTATTGACTTACTTCATTTCATATTATGAAAATAATACCTCTTTCTTTACTGATGTTTTTGCACTACTCTTCCCCAAACATTTTGCATTATTATGTTTATGTTGAAGCTTCCTCTCATTCACTAATGACTAGCAGTAATACTAGAAGTTGTAAAAATACATTCTATATTTTATATATTATAATTGAAACATGCCAAGAGATATGTGTATTTAGATAAACAGATGATCAGCACCATAAAAATGCTATATGCAAAACTAGACATCAATTAATCAAAAGCAACTCTCACAAAGAGGGAAGAAATATACAAAAAATTACAAAGTAAAAGATGCCATCTATAAAACCATTATCTAAAATCATACAGTTAGGATATTTCTTTCTGATCTTTGTATTTTTTATATTTGAGAAATTTTATATCATTTTTCTTCACTTAACATATTCCAATGGCTACTTTTGAGCAAAATGGTAACTATCAGTGTCTTGGGGATTTTTTTCAGTATTTATATAGTTATACGATAGCTTTATCAGAAGATAAATGTTGCATACAACTTAAAACCATTATCATAACTCAGGAAAGGAAAATTCAACCAATTTCCCAAAGAATTTGTTGTTGTTAGGAGTCCAACTCACAGCGAACTGTGTACAGCAGAAGACATCCCCCGATTCTGCGTCAGGCACATAATCTTATTTAAATGTTTAAGCCCATTGTGGCAGACACTGTGTCAATCCATCTGGTGGAGGGTTTTCCTTTTTTTTTTTTTTTTTTTTTATTGACCTGCCACTCTCCCAAACATGTCTTTCTCCAGGGATTGATCTATCCTGACTACATGTCCAAAATACGTAACATCATATGAACAAGTCATCAAAATTTGAGGACAGAAGTGTCTTTCCAGGAACTGCACAGGCACCAAATGTATGGTGATGTGATCCCTGTCTGAGAGCATTCAGGGGAAGCTACTGTTTGTAATATGGCTTCCCAGGCCCATGGCCTAAAAACAACCTCCTCATGAGTCAAGATTCTAATTATTTTAAATGTTACCTATTCAAGTAGTTTGTTCTGATTTCATCTTTGTGTTAAATATATCATCCTAGAGTTGTCTTTAGGTTTAGAAAAAAATTGGTAAAAAAAGAAAAAAGTTTCTACTGTCCAAACAGTAATGACTTGATGTAGGGAATTATCCAACCCTCATCTTGCCCCCTGATTGGTAATCAAGGATCTCTCCTTGATTACCAAAGGAGTGACATTTGGTTTCACTCTTTGTTTTTGCTTGTTTCCTTTCCGAAGACAGGAGTTTTGTTAGGTGCTTTATGTTTCTTTCTGGCCTCCCTTTTTTCTGAGGCTCCCTTCCAAACTCGGTTTGGCCTTCTCCCTTTAGGCTCAGGCCCCATGCTCTGGCTCTGGCCTCCCTTGGGTCCCCCAAACCTCCTGAGTCCTTTGGCTCCCCTTTTTCTGCCTTCTGGAGCTCCTGGCTCCTTTTCCTTGCAGCAGGCTCCTTTCCTGCCCTTCCTCAGTGCCCTTTGGCCCCTTCACAGGCCTTTTATCTGGCCCTTTCTCACAGAGACTGTTGGCCTCCTTTCTGTTAGGCTTTGGTCTTGCCAAGCCCCGCTTTCACCTTTCTAGATCTTCCCATTGTCGGGAGGTTCCATTCCTTATGCTCTCCTGCCACTCTCTGGGTGCATGCCTTTCCTACATGCCCGTGCAGACTGGTCCCCAAACTTAGGGTCCCTGCCTAGGGCTATGTGCACCTACTCCTGACCACGTGGCACTCACTTTTGCCACTGCAGAGGGACCCAGTGGCCTTCTTTCTGTTGCTCACGGTCCCTGCTGGTCGTCCTCATGGCCTCCTGTCCAGCATCCTGTCCAGTTTTCTGTGAAGCACAGCTGCTTCTACTCCTCCTCTAAGCACCCTTCTTGGGAGAGGGCTTTTCTGCTTTTCCTTCTTGTTCAGGATGGGGATTCCTCTTTTTCTGGGGTCCCCTGTGTCTTTATCTACACCCTGTGTGGGTCCCTACTCTCAGGACACCCAAGGCGTTTTGTGGGGGTCCCTATTCCAGCACCACCTCTATGTGGGGCGTGTACCTCCCTGTCCTGCCCAGATGTTCATACAGGAGGTGCCACTGTGCACACAGATATCTGAGTGACCCAAGGGTCACTCAGGACCCTTGGGTGAGGGGTGTGGATTCCTACAGGCCTCAGGTATGCCAAGAGAGAAGGGGAGAAATGAAAAGCCTCAGGCAGTTTTGCCTTGTGGGGACCAAGGGGCTCTTTATTGTCTCTTTATTGTCCCAAATAAGTTTTGCAGACTGAGTGTATCAGCTCTTTCTCCTGCCTCGGGGGCAGCTGTGGCTCTTCTGCCTCCAGCGCTGGGACTGGAGATTGTCCTCAGCTTCTGTCCCTAGGCACTGGGCAAAGGGACTGTCCTCAGCTTGCTTGTAGTCCTTGAGAGTGCCATCTAGTTGTCATGGTCTCAGTGGTCACAAGGAGAGATGCTTCCATGTTGCTTGTTAAATCCAGAGAGAGTTCTTTCTTTGTGGGTGGTCAGAGTTCCCAGTAAGAAGCTAGCAGCATCAGCACCACCACCAGCAGCAGCACCAGCAGCAGCAGCACCAGCAGCACCAGCACCAGCACCACCAGCACCACCACCACCAGCACCACCACCAGCACCACCACCAGGGACCTCCAGTTGAAGGTGTGACATGACAGAAAATGAGAAGAAATACAGTAGTTGCAACAATGGACCCAAATACACTGTGTACATAGCACAGTGTTGAGTACTGTAGGGTCACTACGAGTTGGATTTGACTTGAGGGCACCTAACAACACAATATGCTATCTATTTACAAAAATTTAAAGCAAGATATTTAACTCAAATATACTTAATCATTGCTGGCATCAGCATGGCATATTCAAAGCCATATCATGCTGTAAATTAATCCCAAAATTTCATTGTATATTCTGACTGAAGCCGTGAGAACAAAGAGACAAGTGGGAAAAATGTCTTAAGAAAATTGCCTTTGTTTGAATTGTGATAAAGAAATACTAGAATATACTAATGGTGAAAAGATATAAACCTCAATTATGGCCATTTTATTTGGAAATTGAGATGGTGCAAAATAAAGAAGAGACCTACTCAGGGAGGAGAGGTCTTGTATACCTCTATCAGCTACCTATTCCTTGAGAAAACACTAATAATTGAGTCAAAAAGGAGTACTACTCAATGGTAAACTGAGTTCAAGAGCAGAGCTGCTGTCCTACGGCAAGAGGGTAGGTATTGAGAAGGTGAAGTAGAAAGACTTAAGCGAAGGCAGAACCCCAGCCGCAGAAGCTGGGCCCATTTAAAAGGCTTCAAGAGGAAGAGCAGAGATGTGACTTTGCTTCCACAAGAATCTAAGTGAAGTGTTCAAGGTGTTGGTGTAGAATGATGACTTGACTCTGAATCTTGGAAGGAGCTGTCCTTCATATATTGAGGGAAAACTCATTAAGAATCACTGCTTTCTTGGTGAAGCGACTCTCCTATCCTTATGTATTGCCCCCTTCATCAGTGATCGTTTTAGTTGTTCCAAAATCTACTTTGTGCAAAATTAATATAGATACGTCCTTCTGCTTTTGATTAGTTTATTTGTTTGTTTGTTTGGGGGGTTTTAGTCTTCAGGACTAGAGTAGTTGAATCCAAGGCCTTGCAAGTGCTTTATCACTAAGCTATACTCCTAGCCCCCTTTTTATTTATTTATCTTGAGACCAGGTCTTGCTAAATTACACAGATTGCTTCTGGCCTGGAACAGGTGATCCTTCTACTTCTTCCTCCTGATTGGCTGGGATGGCAGCCATATGCCACTATGTCCAGCTGATTAGTCTAAACATAGTATGCACTTAGCCCTCCCTTTACTTGGGTTGTGGCGTTTATTTCCTGTTGTTTTTTTTTCTTTCTTTTTCTTTTTTTGAATCCACTCTTGCTCTCTTTTTATTTGGTGAAGTTAGATAATTAACACTTGAGGCAATTACTGATAGAGTTGGATTAGTTAATTAATCTCCCATTTTGATACCATTTTCTATTTGTTGAATCTATTTTTGTTTCTCCTGCCCCTCTCTGAAGTTTATCTGCCCTATTTGGTTTTGAGAATTTTATATGATAATATTTTATCTCCTCCTTTGGTACTTCAATTACACTTTGTTATAAAAATTTCGTTGGTTGTCCTAAATTTTTAATATGTAGTTTTAATTCACAAATTATGCCTTCAAATAACACTGTAGCACTTCAATAGAGCATGAGGAAATAGTGTAGGGGGCAAAGCAGCTCTCTGGGACTTTTTGTTGTATGCACAAATATTAGTTGTAGATTTACCTCATATGTGAGTATCCCCAATTTTTCTTCTCTTATGACGTTACTGTCATACATTTCATTTACTAATAGTCTATAATTATAAATTGTTACTAGTATTATTTTAGCAAACAGTAATCAACTAAGAATAAGAATACTCCAACATAATTCCACTTTTCAAGCAGATATGAGTTTCTGACTTGTACAATATTCTTTCTCCCTGAATAACTTCTTCCAACATTTCTTACAGAATACATCTACAGGCAATAATGCCTCCAGCTTTAGTTTGTCTCAGAAGTCTTATTTCTCCTCCACTTTTGAAGGATTATTGTTGTTGTTGTTGTTAGTTGCCGTCGAGTCGGTATCCGACTCATAGCGACCCTCTGTACAACAGGAGAAACACTATTGTCAGTGCTTCTCTGTTCATAGGGTTTTCAATGGCAAATTGATTTTTGGGAGGGGTTGCCAGGTCCTTCTCCCAAGCCTACAGCTTCTGGTGTTCCCAGGCGGTGTCCCATCCAGGTACTAACCAGGCCCGACCCTGCTTAGCTTCCGAGATCTGACGGGATCGGATGCCACAGGGCTGCAGGCCCATACCTTGAAGGATTATATCACTGAAATATTATGGCAGTGATACCCCCCACCCTAACTCTTTGAATATTTTATTCCATTCTTGTTTGCTTGGTTTCTGATGAAAAGTTTTTCATAATCTTGTATTTGTACCAATGAGGTAAATTGGGTTTTTATTCCCCCTCTAGCATCTTTCAAATTTTTCTTCTTGTCTTTGGTATCCTGCAGTCTGCATATGATCTGCATAGGAGTAGTTTGAGAGCCTTTTTACTGGGCTTCTGGGATCAGTCTGTTATTACTTTTGGAAAATTCTCACCCATTTATTACATCATACAATTTCTGGTTATCTGGTTTTTTTTCCTTTTTCTATTTGAAATCTTCCAATTATGTGCGTTTACAGTTTACTTCAGTTTTTGGATGGTCTTGGACTTTTAACTCTTTTTTTCCTTATACATTTCAGTTTTCAAATTTTCTATTGACGTCTTCAAGCTCACGGATTCATTCATCCGCTATTTCCTGTCTACTAATGAGACCATGCCTGCAGCCGTAGCCCTGTGGCATTCGATCCCATCTGATCTTGGAAGCTAAGCAGGGTCAGGCCTGGTTAGTACCTGGATAGGAGACCACCTGGGAACACCAGAAGCTGTAGGCTTGGGAGAAGGACCCGGCAACCCCCTCCCAAAAATCAATCTGCCATTGAAAACCCGATGAACAGCAGAGAAGCACTGACAATAGTGTTTCCCCTGTTGTACAGAGGGTCACTATGAGTCAGATACCAACTCCACGGCACCTAACAACAACAACAATGAGACCATAGAAGGTGTTATCTACCTCTAGTTCAATTTTTAATTTCCAGGATTCCTTTTCAAATATTTCCATCACTCTGATTAAATCACTCATCTGTTCTTACATATTGTCTACTTTTTTCCATTACAGCCTGCTGTTTTCTGAGTGTTAGTGTCCTCTCAAATTTTACATGTAGAAACTTAGCCACCAGTGTGGTGATATTAGAAGGTGGGGGACATTGAGAAGTGGTTAAATCATGAGAGTGGAGCCCTCATGGTTGGGATTGTTGTTGTTGTTAGGTGTTATCAAGTCAGGTCCAACTCACAGTGACCCTATGTACAACAGAGCGAAACACTCCATGCACTGTGCCATGTCGGGCTCTATGTTAGTGCTTCTCTGCCCACATAAAAGAGGGCCAAAAGAGGTACTTATTCATTTCCACCACTGGGGATGCAACAAAAAGATGACATTTATGAGCTAAGAAAAGATCCCTCACCAGACTATGAATTTGCCAGTAACTTGATCTTGGACTTCCCAGCCTCCAGAACTCTGAGAAATAAATTGCTATTGTCTATAAGCAATCAAACTTATGATGTTTGGTTATAGCAGCCTGAAAGGACTAAGAACCTTTGACATCTTAATTATACTTGTTTTAAACTCTAACACTAGGACTGTAGTTTTAAAAATTGTATTATATTTGGGATTTTAGTTCCTCTTGTCACAAAAAAGTAACTGTGAGAAGATATATGTCAATTTGCTTCAGTACATTAAATTTTCTATAATCTATACATGTTCTGTAACATCAGGCTCTAAACCTCAGATATACAATAACATTTACTTAAAACTACCCTATATTCTAATTCTTTCATATATGTCACTTCTGATGGGAGTTATGATTGTTACTTTGATTCCTCAGACTGTTGTATCTTGTCTTTCAGAACACCTTATTATTTTTACTGAAAACTGGACAGGTATTGAGTAACAGAAAATGAGGTACTAAGCCTACAGTGTAAGGAGATTTCTGTTAATCCAACTAGGAATTTGTCTGTGCTTGATGTGTGCTGTAACTGTTGGTGCCAGAGGGGTGTGTGTGTGTGTGTGTGTGTGTGTGTGTGTGTGTGTTTTCTCTCCGTCTCTTTCTTGACTTTGTTTCCCACAGTACACCTTCTGATGAATAGTCTATTTCTTGCTGCTTTCTTCAACTGCAACCCACTATCCTGGAGCCACATTGGCATGGCTAACAAGTAGAGGATAGGAAGCATTCTAATAGTTTAAGGTATATCTCTTCTTTTAAGTAAATGTGCATGGATTTCTGCTCTTAAAAAAATCAAAACGAAACAAGAAGACAGCTAGAGTGGTCTGGAGTAGAACAAGTGACTTTAATCCAGCTGAGATAAAGAAAAATCTGTTGTATTGAAGGATGAGAATTTGTTATGGCAAACACTCTCTTGGTGTATTTTAGTGACTCTTCTACCTCTTACTGCCAGCTCCATGGGAATGACCTAATTGGGATATTCATCATGAGGATTTGGTAGGCTTTGCATAGGTAAAAGCAATGAAAGACTCAGATCTCCCTAACACTGCAATCTTCAGGAGTCTTACACTATTACGCTGGTCATTTAAGTCTGCAGTGTTTGATTTGAATAGGTGCATGTATTGATGATCTCTACTTCACTCTATTGACAAAAAAAACCCCTTCTTTTCTTTGTTTAAATTAACAAATAATAAACCTTGGATAAAAATGCTAGGACACTTAAATTCAATTTTTGTCATAAGTAGAGAATATAGTATGTTCTACTTTGTCTTTTAAAACTATAATTTTACATTATAATATCTAGCACATTCTTTCATCTACTATTGTATTTTCAGGTCTCAGGCCAATAAGATGACAATTATTTCTGTTGTTGTACTTTGTTTCTAAGATTATAAAATGACTTTTACTTATAAATATTGTAACTGTGTTTTTTATGTATGAATAATATACTTGTATAGAAAAATTAATATGGAGAATATTTTTTTCACTGTAAAACCCAAGATAACTAACAATTGAAAATCTTTAGGATGATTTGGCTTCTACCTTGTATGTGTTCAGTTCTACATTTAAAAATATTACTGATCTTAATTGTGAAATTGAATGCAGTTAAGTAAATTCTGTAAATAATCAGACTTTCTTTTTCTTTTTGTGTTTAATGTATGATGGATGGGTATATTAGAAGACTAAGCCCTAATGAAGCATAAATACTGTAACACCTGAGTGTTAGCATTTTTGAGTAGGTATATAAGAATTTTTCATAGAAGTCTTTTAACTTTTCTACAGAATTGGAATTTTTCCAAATAAAAATGTGCTACAGGTGGGCAAATTAATCTTGCAGTTGGGACGGTCTACTGTGGTGTGTAGGCAATAATAGTCCCATTCAGTAATCAGCATATAAGATGCTTCACCTTGGGATCACACACTCCTCCATACCTGGGTCCATACCCCCTGCCTTTTGTTGACTACCCCACACTTCTGATTGTGGACTTGTTGATATGTGTTCTTTGAGGCGAAAATTTGTGCATGATGATCATGCAGATGAAACATTCACTTCTAACCTCCCGCTTCTGTGTAATTTTTCAAACATCAACATGACAGTGTAATTGTCATACATATTGAAGTGTATAATTTGAGACATTCAGACATTTATATATACCTGAAAAGCTATTAACACAACCAAGATAACACACATGTCTACTGCCACCCAAAAACTTCCTTGTCTCTGCTTGTAATCCATCATTCCAACTTTTCCTTAGTCTCTCAAACCCCAGGCAACAACCTGTTCACTTCCTGCCACTAGAAGTTAGTTATCATTTTATAGGGTTTCATATATAAGGCATCATGCAGTATGTACTTTTTGATATTCTTGTTTAGTTTCTTTACTCTGCATGAGTATTTGAGCTTCATCTTTGTGATTAGATGTATCAGTAGTTCATTCTTTATATTTCTGAGTATCAATTCAATATATAGATATACTTTTAAGTTCTTAGTATTTGGCTATTATACAAAAAACTACTATGAACGCTTGAATACAATTGTTTTCTTGAAAATATGCTTTAATTTTTCATTCTTATATGCAATACTTAGTGGAGCAACTGAGCATGTGTCAAGTGTATGTTTAGCTTTTGAGAAGTCATAAAGCTGTTTTCCATAAGGATATAATGTTGTATATGTCCACCAGCCATTTAGGAGAGTTCCCATTGATTCAAATCCTTATAACACTTAGTAGGACCAGTCATTTTAGTTGTAGTATTAGATATTCTAACATATGTGACCCCCACATGTCTGTCAGCTTGTGGTACTGTGGGGCTTTTCGTGTTGCTGTGATGCTGAAAGCTATGCCACTGGTATCTCAGATACCAGCAGGATCGCCCAGGGTGGACAGGTTTCAGCTGAGCTTCCAGACCAAGACAACCTAGGGAGAGGCCCCAGAAGCCTGCTCACAAAATAATTAGCCATTGAAAACCCTACAAATAACAGAGAAGCGCTGTCAAATACAATGCCAGAAATTGAGCCTTCCAGGCTGGAAGGCATTCAAGAAATGACTGAGGAAGAATTGCCTCCTCAAAGTGGAGTCTACCTTAATCATGAGAATGGAGTAAATCCCCAGGGACCTCCAGTTACTGATGTGACACAACTCAAAATAAGAAAAAACACAGTGACTTCAAGATTGGGCTCAAACATAAAAAGATTGTGTGCCTGGCACAGTGTTGGCTAGTGTTTCATTCTGTTGCACGTAGGAACACTGTAAGTCTGACCCAACTCCACAGCACCTAACAACGTATGTGAAGCAGTATCTAATTGTGACCTAAATTTACATTCCTAAGTGATGACGTTAAGAATTGTTTCTGTGTGCTTATTTGCCATCTGTGTATCTTCTTTAATGAGGTGTCTGTTCTAATCTATTGCCAAATTATTCAATGAGTTGTTTGTTGTTTCTTTTTTTTTTTTTTTTTTTTTTTTTGGTACTGGGGGTTGAACCCAGGGCCTTGCGCCTGCATGTTCGGCAAGTGCTGGACCACTGAGCTGTGCCCCCAGCCCATTTACTTATTTATTTATTTAACTTTTTGAGACAGGGTCTCGCTAAGTTATGCAGACTGCCTCTGGTCTCGAACTTGCGATCCTCCTGCCTGTGCCTCCCGAGCCGTTGGGATTACAGGCGTGCACCACCGCGCGCGGCTTGTTGTTTCATTATTGAATTTTGCAGATTCTTTATATATTCTGAATATAAGTTTTATGAGACATGATTTCCAAACATTTTCTATACTATTGTCTTTGCATTCTCTTAAACTATATACCTCTGTCCATTTTTTATAAAAACATTTCATAACTAAACAGCCCATAACAGTAAATTAGCAATAAATCTACTCATTATGTAGGAAGAGCAAAGCTCTTCTTTGTTGTGAATTGCATTATTCATCAATTATGTTAATGGTCCAAATATTCAAACATCTCTAATCTCTCTACAAATAAATATTTCCTCTAAAATAAACAAGAAAAATATAATCCTCATGAAATAGCCTTTGAAACAAATCAGATACTAGTGTTTATTGGATGAATTCTCTGTGAAGGATGCTGCCATGTTCCAGTGTGCTTTCTAAATTTTTAAAGTGTCTCATTCCCAGCCCTCCCACCAATGGCAAAAAAAAGAAGAATCTGAAAATCAAACTTAGCAAAAAAAGTGTCTTATTGTTTGAAATCAAGCACACTATTTCTATAAATGTTTGTTGGAAAAGAAATGAATATTAATTATACATAACTAATAATTTATAATGGGAGAAGGACATGGCAATCCACTCCTGAATCAATCCTGGAGCAATCAGCCTTTGACAACCCTGTGAGGGTCTCTGTGAGTAGGATCCAACTCCATAGCACCTAACAACAGTGACAATAATTTATAAGTGGTGGGTAATCAGTAATACTAATCATTCTTTGGGGAAGCATAAACCATCCATAGAATATACATATATTTTTATTGTACTTACACTCTCTATTTGTCTATATTTATCTTTACCCTTACAATTCTTACCAATCCTCCTTCCTCATGTGGGGAAAAGTGGAGTTTCATAAAGTTGCATTATTTACTCAAAGGTATTTTAAATCAATGCCTACTATGTTCTAAGAGATACTTCATCTTCATAAAGTCTTTTATTTCTAAAGTGGTAAAATTGGAATAAAAGTCACCCAGGTTCTGCCTTTTTGTTGAATGAGATGTTGCTGAGCAGTGCTGCGACAAATGCTTTAAATGTTATTTCCTGGCCTTTTGAAATAAAAACAATGACATTTAGAATGCAGCCAAAGAGTATGAGTCTTCCTTCTCTGCCTGCAAGTTATATTGGCAATTTATCTCTAGCAGAGTTTCACAGTTAAGGTGACATCACCCAAAATGTCAGTCTAGATAGAAAGCCAGTGACCCCATTCTTGCAGGATAAAAACTCAAGGCAAGTTTTCAAATTATACCCCAATGTATCTCAAAGGACTCAGAATCCACACTATAAGATAATATCCAGGCATCATGTATCCTAAGGCTTTAATTGATTTACAAGTTTAATTTACATATAGCATTAACTTATTAATTTCATATTTTTTCAACAAAGAACTATCGAGCACCTACTGTGTCAGACACTGGCTTACTTAATTAACAGCACAAATTCACTGCTTTCATAGAGTTTATAGACACTACTCAGTGGCAGACAATATTGAAAATAAAGGAGCAAATTATTAAATGTGAGTTAAAAGAAGGGAAAAATCAGGAAAAGAGAGGGGCTGAGGTTAGAGGTGGTATGAAATTTTCAACAGAGGGTTAGGGAAGACTTCATTAAGAAGGTGGTTTTTATTTTGTTTACACAAAAACAATTGTAAATGCTAACTGCCAGGCACTGTTCTAAGTGCTTTTCAAATATTAACTCATTTAATCCTCATGACAACTTTATGAAGTAGGTGCTATTATTAGCTCCATCTTAAAGAAAATGAAATAGGGAAACAGAAAGTTTAAGAACTTGACCAAGATGCACCAAGGTGGAAATTGGCTGAGCTTTCATCTCCACTTAGGTGCCTGGTTTTCAGCTTCATATGCTCAGCCATTATACATTCCCTCCTCTCTTTTTTGAACAAAGATGTGAAGCAAGTCAGGAGAGAGAGCAGAAGCCATGTCAATATTTGGTGGAAATTTATTTTACACGTAGAGAAGGGACAAAGGCTTTGAATTATTTGAAAAATGGCATGAGGCTGGGAAGAGCAGGGGGAAGAAGGAATGGGCATGTACTGATGGATAAGACTAACTTACAGTTGTTGTTGTTAGTTGCCTTTGAGTTTGTGTCCTACTCATAGTGACCCTACATACAACAGGGGAAAACTGTTGTCAGTGCTTCTCTGCTATTCATAGGGTTTTCAATGGCAGATTGTTTTTTGGGGAGTGGCCTGCCTGAACCTGCTCCCAAGCCTACAGCACCTGGTGTTCCCAGGAGGTCTCCCATCCAAGTACTAACCAGGCCTGACCCTGCTTAGCTTCTGAGATCTGACAGGATCCAATGCCATAGTGCTACAGAGGCAGGCAAGTTACTGTTAGGAGGAAGAAATTCTGGTAGGTTGTTGCACAGTTATGTGAATATGCATAATGATAATAGATACATATTGTTAAAAGCTAGAAGAAAGGATTTTGAATGTTTTTACCATATAGGAATGATAAGTGTTTGAGGAGTTAAAATATGATTACCTTGATGAAACATTACAGCACCACATTACTCCATAACTATGTTCAATTATGTTTTTATATATCAGTTAAAATATATTTCAATTATTTAAGAAAAGAAGAAAAAGCAAAACATGGCATGGGGCCCAGTGTGTTTGGTGTAGAATATGTCAACAGAGGGTGACATAAGTGGAATCTGAAAGATTGTGGGGTGCTAGGTCACATAACATGTAGCTTTTACTCTGGGGGAGATGGGGAGCCAGCAGAGAGGTCTGAGCAGTAGTAGCAGGCTATGTCTTATTTTAAGAGGATCCCTGTGGCCACTGTATTGAGCGTAGACTGTCTACTGTAGAAATGCAAGCTAAGAGCTAGGAATCCAAAAGGAAGAACTTACAGTAACAGTGGTAAAAGATGGGTGTTCCTTGGATCAGGTGAAAATGTTGGG
This sequence comes from Pedetes capensis, assembly GCA_007922755.1. Lineage (NCBI taxonomy): Eukaryota > Metazoa > Chordata > Mammalia > Rodentia > Pedetidae > Pedetes > Pedetes capensis. The sequence goes on from VMDO01018510.1 coordinate 22,687, forward strand.
GGTGAGAAAAAGTGAGCAGATTCTAATACATATTTAGTCTGGCCAACGAAATTTTTTGGTGATGGGGGAAGAAAAAAAAGTGGAAAGAAAACCAGGATGACATAAAGGATATTGCCTGAATAAGCAGAAGGATAAAGTTGTCATCAATTGAGATGGAGAGGCTGCAGCAGAAATGATTATGAATGAAGGCAACTTTGGATATGTTAAGTTTGATGCCCATTTGCCATCTAAGTGGAGATGCCAAGTAGGTAACTGTATATATGAGTCTGGAATTCAGGGAAGCAATCCATGCTGGAGATATTAGTTTGAGATCATCACTGTAGAGTTAGTATCTAAAATCATGAGTCTAGATGAAATATTTAAAGCAGTAACTCTAGAGAGAGGAAAGAAGAGTTTCCAGGACAAAGCTAGATTGACACTTAAGCATCTATTGATTTATTAAATGTTAAATGTAATGTGTCACACATGAAAAGAAAGAGGATTAATGAGGGAATCAAACCTAAACATTTTTCTTTTTATAATCCCTTGTTATTAACACATGAAGAAAACATTGCCATATAAATATTTAAGTTAGATTACATGTTGTTGTTATTGATGTTATGTGCTGTCAAGTTGGGTCCAACTCATAGTGACCATATATACAACAGAAAAAAACACTTCCCAACATGGTGTCATGCCCAGCACTGTGTCAGTGCTTCTCTGCTATTTGTAGAGTTTTCAATGGCTGATTGTCTCAAGATCCCTTTGGGAGTGGATTGCCATGTCATTTTCCCACTTTTGTGGAGCTGGGGATTGAACCCATGGCCTCAGAAACCAAAAAGCAGAAATCTACTAACTGAGCTAAACCCCAGCCCCATAAAATACTTTAAAAGTCTAAAATGCATTTGAACTTTCCAGGTATAGGTTTATGTTTTCTCAAATTGGTAGGTTCTCAATATTGAAATAATATTGTCAAAACTGATACACTATATTTCATTTAACTTCTATAAATGGGCCTCCCCTGAAAATTCCTTGAATTCAGTTTGAGTGATGAAAGCTGGCCAATGTTATTACAAGGAGCTTATAAGTGGACACTATAATGTTTATTGTATCCATCATTGTGTGAGTGTGAAAGAAAAAGAAAGAAGGAAAGCAAGAAAAGAACCAAGAAAGAAAGAAGAAATGAAGGAAGGAAGGAAAGGAGGGAGGGAGGAAGCAAGGAAGGAAGAAAGAAAGGACAAGAAAAGAATAGAAATGAAATAAGAAATAAGAAAAGAAAAATGAAAACAAGAAAGAAGGAAAGAAGAAAGAGAAAGAGAAAAAGGAAGAAAGAAAGAAAGAAAGAAGGAAAGAGGGAGAGAGAGAAAGGAAGGAAGAGGGGAAAAAAGAAAAAGTTGGGAGGCAGGGAGAGAAAGAAAAAGGAAAGGGAAGGAAGAAAGGAAAGAAGGAGGGGGAAAGTAAGAAAGGAAGGGAGGGAAAGAGAAAAGAAGGGAAGGGATAGGAAAGGAAGAGAAGGGAAAGGTAAGAAAAGGACGAGAGGGAAGAAGGGAAAGAAGGAAGGAAAGAAGGAGGGAAGGAAGAAAGAAAGGAAGGAAACAGAGAAACAAAGAAAGAAAAAAGAAAATTAAGAGGCAGGGAGAGGAAGAGGGACGGAGAAGGAAGAAAGAATAAAGTGGGAAAGGAAGAAGGGGAGGTAGGGAGGGAAAGGGGGAGTGAAGGGAAGCTAAGGGAAAGAAAGAGAAAGGAAGAGAGGAAGGAAGGAAGGAAAAAAGGAAGAAATGAAGGGAGAGAAAAGGAAGGAAGGAAGAGAGGGAGGAAGGAAAAAAGAAAGATGAAAAGAAAGAAAAAGGAAGATAGGACAGAGGGGCAAGGAGAAAAAGAAAACAAAGGAAGAAATGGAGGAAAGTGGGTGAGAGAGAGAGAGAGAAAGAGAGTAAGAGAGAGAGAAATGGACAGATGAAAGCAATGAACTTTGCCAAATGACTGTATTTAAAAAATTAGCAAGTTTTACAAGAAGCACCTGAACTCCCTAATCATGAGCCTCCAATTATGCGAGCAATAATCACAACCAAAACACACTTTCTGAGCATCTGATACTGAGAAATAAATAACTATCTTTGGTATTTAATTGTCCAGTGGGACTAAGGCTTTCTTATAGTGGATTTTGTAAGGGAATTTGGCTTTGGAAACTCATGAAAAGCAGATGGATTCTGAGAAGAAATTAAGTGTCTGCTGGTAGGAGGGTGATGGGTTGTTTCATTAATAAAATGTGAACAGCAGGAGGATGGTAATGAACAGACACCCAGAACTTGCTTAGCAAATTTGTTCCTTGAGAGGAAAACAGAAAACAAAAAAACAAAACAAAAAGCAAACAACAAAAACAGGTCAGTACATGAACCATCAAAGATATTTTACAAAAGGAAATGCCAAAATGGGGAAAGTAGTTACTTAAAATTGTGTTTTTTTTAAAAAAAAGTTAGCTGATACTATTTTCAGTATAGCCTTGTATTTTATTCAGCTTGTCATCTGAAGATATATGAAAATGTGACTATTCAATACCATGTATTCCAGTCTTAAAATATTCATCTCAACATTTGGGAGTTTGTGACACTGGTTATTTATTTATTTACATAGCATGCTTTCTTTTCAGTCTATTGGATAACAAGTATTAAATCATTAAAATTTTAAATTTTTATGTTACAAAAGTAATTCATGTACATATTTTTTAAAAGTAGAAACTACAGATAAACCAAAATAAGAACAATAAAACTATCATCATGCCACCATCTAGAGATGATCACCTCCCAGATGTTTTCTTTTGAATAAAATTCAGACTTCCATGCACCACCTACTATGAATTTCAGGAGAGTGATTCAAATGTCTGGAGACACTTGTGGTAGGAATGTGTCAAGCAAAACGATGTTCCTCATCAGTGCAATGGTACAAGCATAGGGCCTTTTGTCCTGGTTTCAAAGTTCCTAGTGTCTGGCACTTCATGGAAGCTAAGATGTTTCAAGTCAGGAAGTTACTGTAAAAGGACCTTTTCTGGCACGTCTCAACATACACCTTCATAATTTTGCATTTACAGTTAGGGAGGGAAAGTGTCAGGCATTTTCTGCACACTAGGCAGTCACCTGGGATCACCAGCTGGTGGGCTGCAAGAGAATCAGCCACGCAGCCCCTCTTGTAGCATACAGTGCATCGCCATATGGGGCCATGTGCCTGGTGATTGCCATGCATACCCTGACATCCTAATGCAGGAAGTAGGCGCTTCCTTGGATGAGTGACATTCAATTATCCACAAAAGAAATTCTTAAAGGACCCCATGATACAAAGATAAATCACCTTGGCTGACAGCTCCATTACAGACCTGACAAATGGAGAAGAGAAGTGGCCCACTGGGCTAAAGGTATGTCTCAGCCACTCCCTGAAAAATTGCCACATCTGGGAAGGGCCGTGCCTTAGCCAGATGATTGGGCAAAGCCCAAGAGTCGCATCATAGGAGGATTAGGTTTTCCCCCACAATAGAAAGGACTACTTCTGACATCAATTATTTGCTAAATAACCCGGGAGAAGTTCCTGACAAGCAAATGTAATAATAATTTGTATGATTTGACTAGGTTATTCAAAGCTATTCTCTCTTCCCCAGACCCCAGCCCTCAACCAATAATTTAGAATACATCTTCGTTTCTTATTAATTTTTGCACTTCTATTGGTACAACCCACATCTGTTGAATGCTCTGTTATCTCTATTAACTAGAGCAATGCTTGAACTTGGCAGACATTGAATAAATATTTGTGAATAAATAAATACATGAAACATGTGAATTCCTTACAGCTGAACACAGCTGCCTGCTACATGCCCTTACCCGCTAGAAAAAGGGATACACATATCTAGCTTCTCTATTTTGATGCTTTGGGGGCACAAAAATTCTTTTCCTTGCTGTATAATCTCCTCCCTCTCCCAGTATTTCCACACTATTTGTCCTTTGGCATTAGCAAAAATGGGGCTAGTTGGGACTTGGCTTTTGTCAAGATAAAACATACTAATTGTATAAAAATCATAGGGTTATTATGAGATTTTAATTAGACAATGCAAGTGAAACACAAAGCACTGTGTCCAGCATACAATAAACTTCTGTAAAGTCACATTTGGTTGTTGGCCCAACAATGTTAGGCACTCATGACCACAACAATTGTCTGAGAGAAAAACATCATTTGGTTCGTAGTAAGAAAAGCAATGATTTTAGGAGTTTCTCCCTTTGTATTCACTCTGTGAGGTTACATAGCTACCTAAGAAGAACAATTCAAAGAAGACAAAGCCTCCTAAAATCCTTCCTTCTACCTGTGTAAGAACAGATAAGTCATAAAGCATTATAATTAAAAGAGACCTTGATATGTCTAGCCTCTTGCTTCATTTTTGGACATCCTCTACAACATTCTTAGCAAGGGGTATTCAGCTCCCGTAGCCACTTGTAAGGGGTCTATTTTCAAGTATATTCAGGAGAGGGCTCACAGGGAAGAATATAAGTTGCCTACATTCCTTTCTGATTTTTTTTAACATTATACATTCGATGATATGAAATTCTACACTGCATATCACAGTATATAAACCACCATGGAGGGCTTCCTTTAAACTTATGAAATCTTATTCCCATCTTGATTCCAGTAATAGAAAATGTAATGAAAATGTCAAAAGAGGTTACTAAACGATTTAGGCACATTTTCAATTCCTGTGTTGCATTTTTAATAGTTACATTAAAAGTGGATACTGTAGGGACTCTGGTGCTCTCATAGGGAAAATGAGGTGTTCTGGAGATATAGCTTTGATATAAGTAAAGGCTTTAAAGAGACAGCTATTTAATTATGCATTAATATAAATGCTGAATAAGAGATGTTCCATAATGAAGGGAGCCCCTATTACGGCTTATATCCTACTCACCCTATTAATGTTTAGTTCCTGTTGCTGGTTGTTGAGATCACCAAGGCCGGACAGACTAGAGACACCTAATTAAATCAGCTGGTTTTTTGGGAAATGGGAAATTTAAAGGAAATTGATGTCTGCAATGGAAAAAGTCACTGACATAAAACGAAACAGATGTTCATAGTGAAAAATTGTGTTGTTTTACCACTTGATGTGTCAAAAACACTGTAGGTACCACTCACACACACGCACACACACATACACACAAGTACACACAATATTGCTACTAGTGCCTTTTAGAAAAGGGATTTGAAAATACCCAGCAAGATAAATATTAGTCCAATTAATAGGAAATTACTTTTAAAAATTCTAATACATCTCAAAATTACCCTAATCAGAAGTGCAGTCTTGTTTCTTTAAAAACAGAAACCGAAAATAGATTTCACAAATTGCTACTGTATGCTTTGTACTCTAGAATGCTTGAGTGTATGAAAATTCAAATAAACATAAGATTTCTGCACTTAAGCACTACTGTCCTACACTTGGATGTCAAATGATCAAAATACAAATCAATAACTGCAGACTTAGCACAATTATGGCTTATTTCTGAAATTTTTGTACTAAGAACACAATTTCCAAATACTTTAATATTTCAAATATTTTTCTAATAATGAAGTAAATCTCTTGCAGTACTAGACTTGGTTTTATAAATAGTCATAACTTCATAAGCAGAGTAGGAAATGGAGTGAATGTGGTTGCTAAGGAGAAGCAAGTCCTTGATGTACACCAGAAATGAACAGGCTATGTGCCAAAGGTGATAAGCAAATATGTTATAGTTAGGTGTCCTCAAGTTGGTGTTGAACTTATAGTGATCCTGCGTGCAATAGGCAAAACACTATTGTCAGTGTTTCTCTTCTATTCATATGGTTTTCAGTGGCTGATTGTGTTTTGGGAGTGGGTTGGTGGGTCCTTCTCCTAAGCCTACAGCACCTGGCGCTCTCATGTGGTCTCCCATCCAAGTACTAACCAGGCCCCCCTTAGCTTCAGCAATCTGATGAGATCAGACACCATAGTGGTATAGCTGCAGGCAAGCAAATATAGTGTGGAATAAACACAGAAAAGGGTGGTGTTAGGCAAAAGTATAAAGTCAGTAACACCTGTCTTTGATGCCCTGCTTTTTATCCATCATTCAGTGCACTCTTAGTGCAGGTAATTCCTGTTGTTTTAGATTGTCTCATGGACAGGACAATCTTAGCTCAGGTAATTCCTGCGCTGTTCTAGATTGTCCTCATGGATTGCGTTTGATGGAGTTTTAGAGCCACAGTATTCACCTGTCACTGTGTTTCCTGGGGAGACATAAGGTTTGGTGACACTTCCATCTTGGAAGAGAGAACTAAGCATGTGCACCTAAGCCTCATTTTGTCTCCCTTTAAGAGCAGCACTCCCCCAGGACAGGTAGGTGCCTCCTGCAGCATGGCTTCCTCCACCTGGGAGCACACCTAGGTCTGACCAGGCTAATTTCTAAGGGTCAAGTCTGGAAATACTTTTCAAGGGGCCAAAACAGCCTTTACAGGTAAGATAGAATGATTACCCTTGTCGTCATTTGCCTGTTTCACGGACACCAACTTTACCCCAGATGAATCAACCCAAAGTCTAGACACGGGGAGTAGGGACAGATAGTACTTGGAAAACAATTTGTCTGTGGATTCCAGCTCGTTCTCAACTCTAGTACTTCAAAAATACAGTTGGTATTTAGTATTCAATTTATCTCACCCTTCTTCTAATTAAAAAATCAGCCCTAAATCTTAATATGTTCAACAGTCTCTATTATTGACTGGCAAATTTTTAGCTAATACCATTTAGGAAATATTTTTTCTAAAATATAGACTCTATTATATTGGAAGTCTACTGAAAGTCTATAGTGATGGTGATGGTTTTCATTATTATTAATTAATGTATTCAGTTCCCTCTGTGGACATTTAGATATACTAATTTTAATTCTTACAACAACCTTGTCGGTGGGAATTTTTTTCTCTACAGAATCAGATAAAAGTAATTAGATAATGATTATCTGAGCCAGAACTTAACCCAAAATACATTCTTCTAAGTTCAGCTCTTGAGCTGGGGTCTAGCTTAGTGGCAGAACATTTGCCTAGTATGTGTGAGGCCCTGGAGTCAATCTCAACCACCACAAAACAAAAAAGTTTCATACTCTTTTTTCTGTACAAATGATAATTTCATATTCACCATTGAGACAAATGCACATACTAAGCTGACTTCCTAATATAAATTAAATATACCTAATATTACATTTAGTCATGCTCTTAATTTTTCCTTCAGACCATTTGTTACAATTTATAATTAAACCTATTTCTATAATTATTTAATATCTATTTCCCTAAATGAACTGCACGCACCATGTAGATAAGAATCATTGTTATCTTCTTCACTATTGTATCTTTAGCACTGAGCTCAGCTTCTGATTTGTGCTAAACAATCAGTGTTTGTTGAATAAGCTCAAAAAATATTCAGTCCTCATCACCCTTCTAGATAATCCACTGTTTTTGACAAGAAAATATGTATAAATGGAACAATCAGTTTTCCTTCTCCAGAGTCTTTTGGAGACCCATGAAGAGATAGTAAATTAATTGTTTTTGAGAATCCAAACAAAGACACAAACAGAGAATCAGAGACATTTCCAGAATTCACTCAAATGTGCTCCTGCTATTTTTTAAATTAATTATTTCTCTTCCTTTTTTCCTATGCCTTTGTATACCACATGCCACTCTATCTCCAGACTACTGTGTATTTTCAGAATATCACTCATGTGACTGTTCAAGTTTGTCTTCTTTTTGGAATGTTTACTTCCCCATTTTCATCTGTCAAAATGCACTCTTTTTCTTAAGATGCTGTATTTACATGAAGATGTTGGTTACTCTTTCGAGTCAAAGGTAATTCTTCTGACCTTCTAGCAAGCATCCTTAAGTCTACCCCACAGTATTTATCACAGGCTAGCTGGCATTCAGGTTTGGTTTGGGCACCTCTGTCCCTTGCAGAATTCGAGCTTCTCTGTCCTGGTATTACATCTAGGATGAGGAGCATAGTCAATTAACATTTATTAAACTAAACTCTTTACTCTTTATTTATGCCATAGAGACAATGACTAGCTTATAACAGTGAGATGCTACCTAGTGCCAGACTCATGCAGGATTGTCAATCGTTGAAAAGATAACTTGCTCAGTCATGAGCTTATTTGTGTTGTCTGTCATTTAAAAAAAAGTATGCTTAGCAGTTATTGTTAGAAGAGATAATGTTGAGTGCACCAAGAATAGATTAGTATAGTGGATGCAGATCAGATGATTACTTATAACTTTATTTCTAGTTTTCGGTATATGTATTAGAAATAAAATTTTAGCTGGGTATGATGGCACATACTTGTTATCCCAGTGCTGAAGAGGTAGAGACAGGAGGATAATGATTTCAAGGCTAGCCTATGCTACACACTGAGGCCTTGATTCATAAAACAAACAAATAAAAATTTAGTGACTCAAATTCTGGGAAAAGAAGTAACATATATCTTATGTTTCTTATAACCATCACAAAAACATAAATCTATATTTTTCTGTTTTAGCAAGCATTTATTTTTTTTCACTACTGAACAAAATAGTGTAAGTTTCTATTCTTTTCAAGTGGAGTGTCCTGCCATGGTTGCTAACATAGAAGATTGCTGAAGTTTACTGGAAATGATAGCAAAAGAGAAGAAGGAAAGCCATCAAATGGAGAGATGGTGTTTGTGGACTCTCTTCTGTGAACTTTCTACAGTGCATGGATTTTTGAGGGTATTAGGGAATTCCATGGATATGGTTATTTCATTGCAAAAAGCTGAATGACCTGCCTATTACAATTATGTTGTCGCTTCCTTATGTCTGTATCATTATCAAACTTTTGTGTTGCTTATAGCTCCTTTCCACAAATTAAGTAATAAACTCAGTCAGATTCTCACAATAGTCAATCTTAAATTAGGCATCTTTAAAAGCTATATTAAAATTTTAACTGAAAACATAAGAACTGTTTTCAGTAGTTGCTTAATTATTATGCAAACACTGGGGAAATCTGACTCAACACATCTTAAATAACTGCTGCCATATATTAAGTGTTGGCTGAGTGCAATTTTCAAAAAACAAATTACTAAGTTGTCATACATCAGGACAGAAATATGTTTCCTATTAGCAGAAGTACAGGCTATCCTTATTGCAAATGCAGAAATGACTTCTTCACTCAAGACAGACAAAGGGGTGTGAATACACAGAGCTGAACTAAGGATGAGATTGCATTCAACGTGAAAGGTATTTATTAGGGATCTAATATCGAATGCTATATGAGCATTTTTGAGAAATCATAAGACCTCCCAGGTATAAGAAAAACATTTTCCTTCTCTGAGTAGATTGATCTTCAAGAATAGTAGGATGCAACAATGTGCTTTTGAAATGTCCATGTAAAAGTCATTGTTATTTTCCCTAATTATTTCATTTGCAATGGTTCCTTTTCCTACAGATGTCATTCTGTAAGTGTGACTTATAAATTCTTGGAGACTCCTGAGACATCTCCCAGTATTTACAAAGTCAAAACTATTTTCATGATCTCTAGATGCTACTTGGCTTTTTCAGTACGACCATATTTGTGCTAATGATAAAAAGTAGTGATGTATAAAACTATTGTTTCCTTAGCTTGAATCAAGGCAATGGTACCAACCTATCTTAGCCTTAGCTGTTGTAATCTCTATTATCATACACTCACAGAAAAAAATTAAATGAGTTAAAATTATTAAGTTTATTATATAGCTAATTATTTAACTTTAAAGTCTTAAAGACTGTCTTTTTACTACTGAACCAAACATGTAATTTGCATATCATGTAATTAATGAAACAATGAATTCATAAGATTGTAATAAAGAATATGAAGTTTTTTCATTTATACTTTGTGGTTCTAACACAGGGGTCTTCAAAAATTACAGGGGTGTAATATGTTGGTGTGATAAAAGAATGTTTTAATGGGCATTGATTTCAGAGGTTGAAGAAAGGAAGTTGTTCAGCTCCTTAGGTTTCCTGTGACAGGCTACACAATATTCTAAAAAGTTACAAAGAGGAAATCACATACTACTTAAATATAGAATGGGTAACATTTACAGTCATTGCCACATTGAGTTTCTTAGCCTCTCACTTTTCCTGAGGTCCTCAAATTTGATCCTATACTCAACTGAGTTAAAGCTAAGATTCTCAGATTGATTGAAACTTTGGTGTGTATTTTGCATAACTCAAGTATAAAGAGTTGAAAATAAAAGGCAAGAAAAGAAGAGTTAGGTCAGACAAGATGCAAAATGTCATTTACTCTAAGAATCCAGGTTTTTGAGGTCTAAATTTTACCTCGTCTTGAAATCCACCCAATTCACAAGCTTTTTAGAGAGAGGGCGGAGCCATCAGGCAGATTGTCATTCATGAGCCTGGATGTCAGATAATTCAACCACACAGGGTTCCTGGGATCTATATTCTGATCAAAGTGAGGAAATTCCATCTAAGACTCAGGGTTCTGTTTTCATCTACTCCATGTTCACTACATACTTGGCTGTGATCCAGCTCCTTTATGTCACCCTCCCTGTGAAGTTTGTCCTTCAGTTTCTCCATTTCCTTCTCATCTCTTCCCGGTGTCCTGTTTGTTTGGTTTCGGTTTTGAGTGTGCTCACCTTTCCTCTTTCTTTTCTCCATGGTTAATTAGATTAACTTTTATTCATCATTTATTATTTCTCTCCTACAAATGGTAAGTAAGAGTTTCCCAATAGTCTGGAAGTTGTCCACCATCACTATTACAGATCTGTCCAGCACCAGCATTATTGAGATCACTGTTTCTTCTTATATCCCAGAACATTCTCATTCTGCAACATGCTGTAATTCAGAGTGCTGCCCATTTCCATTACAATGCCTTTCCTAAGGCTTTTATCAGAAAGACACAACACACAATGAGAAGCTTGGCCAGTTCATTCCTCAGGTACTTGCTCTTGAATGACTTGACACACGTTATACATTTCTGTTGATGGCCCACGCTGCAATATCTTCACCATGGTTTAGGGACAAATGTAAATCTTCAAGGACAGAGCCACCATTTTCTTAGATGACTTGAAGGCTCTCACTAAGAATTTCTTATACTTCATCTGGATTTTGCCTAGCACTCTACTGGATCTGTTCTGGCCAATGTCACTCTCATCTTCCCTGCACTGTCTAGCCCTTTTGTAAGTGCAGGAACATGGACAATGTTGACCACTTTAGTGACCCACTCTAGGTGACTCTCTGGGACCTTTTTTCACAGTCTCCACAAGCTCTTCTTTCATGCTTAGGTCTATCTTTCTCATTTTTTCTTCTATTCCCTCTTTTCCTCCTACTCCACGCATGTCTGGTTGATCTAATTTACTCTCAGTACACACATTCACCAGATCTGCAGGAAGAGACTAGCCCTCTCTTCAGTGCTCCTTGTCTAATTCTATACCAATATCACTTACAAGCATATAAAATAGTCTTCTGAGAAATGAACACATTACTTCTCCCCACCCTCCATTCTTCCCAAACGCCTCCAGCTTGTATGATCCAAATGTCTGTGGCAAAATGACCCACTCAGCTGACAAAACTAGAAAGGGAACAATCATCCTTGACACACACCTTCCCTACTCCTGCATCCAATCACCTAAATCTTGATAATTTTTATTCCTAAATATCTCTGAATGAGAGAAGGATGTGACAATCCACTCCTGAGGCAATCCCAAAAGAGTCAGCCATTGAAAACCCTATGAGGGTCACTCTGAGTCAGACACTACTCAACGGCACCTGACAACAACAACAACAACAAAAATATCTCTGAAGGCTGTTCTCTTTTACTACTCTAGGCTGTTCTCCTCTCCTGACCAACTCACATAAGAGTTGTCTAGCTAGTCATCCCAAGAAGGGCTTCTTCCGTTTGCTGTCCACATCCCAGCCAGTATAACACTATCTTTTCTGTGTGATGAAATGGAAAGTACACATACACTCTCCATTCTCAAAGAGAAGCATTTGTGCAATTGTTTGAGTTGCCAAGGACCATTTTTATTGGAAAGAAATGATGAAATATGTTCCATCCCCAGCACCACAAAAACAGGAGAAGGACCTGGGAACCCACCCTGAAACAATCCCAAAGTAATCAGCCATTGAAATATTTATGAGAAGCAGAGAAGCACTGACATAGTGCCGGACATGGCACAGTGTCAGGGAGTGTTTCTCTTGTACATAGGGTCACTATGAGTAATTCCCAACTCTATGGCACCTAACAACTACAACAATCAGACTTGATTTATGCTTGAAAATGAGCCTGCCACTTTAAGGGAAACAATCACTAGCATTTTTTTTGAAAGTGTAATTTAAGAGTTTCAATAAGAATTATAATTTGGCGAGACTTATATTAGTCAATGTGAGTTCTACAGCTTCCAAATATTAAAGACTTTTGTGATGAAATTGATATGGTATTAATTAATAGGACTTTTATTTTTCTTGTCATCACAGAATGGAATACATCAACATTTGAGAAATTCACATAGCCCAGAGAAGTAATCTTTTCCATATGACCAATGCATGGTCTTTCAAAATCTGTTCGAAGAGAGGATAAATCAGTGAGTTTAAACAAAAAATATAAAAGTTTCTTTTTTATGGTTTCATATTTCACACTGCAACTCAACATTTAAGAAAATATCATGTGCTAAAAGTTGTTATAGTATTAGTAAACACTATCCTCAATCTGAAAAGCAGTAATATACTTTTCCTACTGTCAGCTATGTATCTATAAAAGGCTAGATTTCTTTACATGATTCAACAACAGCAACAAAAATTTTACTACAGATTGAATGTAGAAATACCTACGGGAATCAAAATATCTTCTATTAAATTAGACATTGAAGAGATTTGGATAATTCTAAACTAATGTCAGTGAGTGTTAATTATTCTTTGTTTTGGAAAATGACATTTTATTTGTTAAAAACAGTTATTTATGTTAACATTCCAATATATCATTAATATTTAAAATGAATTAATATATAAGTAAAGTCTCTCAGTTTTAATAACTATTATGGTAAATATTAACAACACAATTCAGATAAGGTGCACTTTGTTTCTTTGAATAATTCTTAAGAATATAAAGATATATTAGGAAAGCAAAGAGTTTTAAAACTTTGGCCTTATTAAATATATAGCATATAATACTATCTGAATAAACACCTGTTACTTGTTAATTGATTGATCATGGTATTACCAGTTTTATCTTCTCTGAGAAGGAATTCCAAGTAATTAATTAGTTATATAGCAACAAAATTTTTTCAATTTTGTTTTCTGGGCTTACAAATAAACTATTTTAAACTGCTTTCCTAAATTTTATTTTTTCAGTCTTAAACATATGCATCTTTAAACCCCAAAATATATATAAACCCCTTCAACAAAGAGAATAAACAAGTACATAAAACAGTGTATTGAAAGGTCTTCACTGCAATGTCTTTATGATAACAAAAATCAGGCAGCACACAGGCAAAACAATTAACCGTTAAAAACACTATGAATAGCAGAGAAATACACTCAGATATAGTTCCAGAAAATAAGTCCACCAGGTTGGAAGGCACTCAAAAGACTACTGCGGAAGAGTACCTCCTCAAAGTAGAGTAGATATTAATGAAGGGAATGGAGTAAAGCCCCAGGGACCTCCATTTTCTGATCTAGCATGACACAAAATAAGAAGGAATAATTGTAAATGTCCATTAATAATTGGAATGTGGAATGTACATAGTATGAGTTTTGGAAATTAGAAATCATGAAAAGTGAAATGGAGCACATAAACATCAACATTCTAGGCATCCGTGAGCTAAAATGGACTGGTGTGGGCCATTTTGAATCAGATAATCTTATGATCTACTATGCTAAGAATGACAGATTAAAGGGAGAAATGGAATTGCATTCATCATCAAAAAAGACAGCTCAAGACCTCTCCTGAAGTACAACGCTGTCAGTGATAATATCCATATGACTACAAGGAAGTCCAGTTAATATGACTATTATTCAAAGTTACATACCCACCACTAAGGCAAAAAATGAAGAAGGAGAGGATTATTACCAGATTCTGCAATCTGAAATTGATTGAATCAGCAATCAGGATTTACTGATAATTATTGGAGACTGGAATATGAAAGTTGGAAACAAAGAAGAAGTATTTGGAAAGTATGGCCTTGGTGATTGAAATAATGGTGGAGATCACAGGATAGAATTTTGTCAGACCAATGACCTTTTTATTGCAAATACATTTTTTTCAACATAAATGGTGTCTATACACATGTACTTCACCAGGTAGAACATACAGCAACCAAAGAGAGTACATTTGTGGACAGAGATGTTGGAAAACTTCAATATCAGAAGTCAGAACAAGTCCAGTTGCTGATTGTGCATCAGGCCATCAACTGCTCATATGCAGGTTCAAACTGAAACAGGAGAAAATTAGAACAAGTATATAAGAGCCATGGTATGACCTTGAGTCTTTTCCATCTGAGTTCAGGAACCACTTCAAGAACAGGTTTCACCTGTTAGACACTAGTGACTGAAGACCAGATGAGTTGTGTCATGATATCAAAGGCATCATTCATGAGGAAAGCAGAAGAAAACAAGGAAAAAAGAAAACACAAAATCACATGTCAAAAGAGAATCTGAAACTAGCCCTTGAAATTTTATCAGCTAAAGTAAAAGGAAGACATGGCAAAATTAAAGAACTAAACAGATTTCAAAGAAGAAAAAATCAAACATTATACTGACATGTGTGAAGAGCTGGAGATAGAAAACTGAAAGGGAAGAACATGCTCTGCCTTTCTCAGGCTTGAAGAAAAAATTCAGGCCACGAGTTGCAATAATGAAGGATTCTACAGGGAAAATATTAAATGATTAAAGAAATATTCAAAAGAAGATGGAAGGAATACACATAGTTAGTATACCAAAAAGAATTGGTGGAAGACCAACCATTTCAAGAGATTGCATATGATCAGGAACCAAAGGTACTGAATGATGAAGTGGAAGGTGCCTTGAAGGAAATGGCAAAGCACAAGGCTCCAGGGATTGATGGAATATCAATTGAGATGTTTGCAGTACTGGAGGTGCTCACTTGTTTATGCTAATAGATTTGGAAAATTACCTGGCCAACTGAATGGAAAAGATTCATATTTATGCCTATTCCTAAGAAATAGGATCCAACCAGATGTGGAAATGATTGAACAGTATTATTAATATCACACTCAAGTGAAATTTTTCTCAAGATCATTCAAAAGCAAATGCAGCAGTATATTGGAAGGGAACTGGCAGAAAGACAAGCTGGATTCAGAAGATGGCGTGGTGCCAGGGACATCACTGCTAATGTTAGATGGATATTAGCTGAAAGCAAAGCATACCAGAGAGGTATCTATCTGTGTTTTATGGACTATGCAAAGGCATTTATGCAGATCACAACAAATTTTGGATAACATTGTGAAGAATGGGAATACCAGAACACTTAATCGTACTCTTATGGAATCTACATGTAAACCAAGAGGAAGTTGTTTGAACAGAACAAGGAAATCCTGTTTTGTTTAAAGTCAGCAAAGATGTGCAAGAAGGGTATATCCTTTCACTGTTCCTCTTTAATCTTTATGCTGAGCAAATAATCTGAGAATCTGGACTTTATGATGAAAAACACAGCATCAGATTTGGAGGAAGACTAACATCCTGTGTTATGCAGAAGAAACAACTTTGCCTGCTGAAAGTGAAGATTTGAAATATTTACCAATGAAGATCAAAGAGCATAGCCTTCAGTATGGATTGCATCTCAACATCAACAAAACAAAAATCCTTAAAACTGGGCCAGTACACAACTTCATGATAAATGGAGAAATGATAGAGGTTGTATAAGATTTTGCTTTAATTGTTTCTACACTTAACACCCATGGAAGCAGCAATCAAGGAGTCAAAAGATGCATTGCATTGGGAAAAGTTGTTGCAAAAGATCCCTTTAAAGTGTGGAAAAGAAGGAAGTCACATTGAAAACAAAGGTGTGTCAGACTCACGCCATGATATTTTCAGTCACATCATATAGTTGTGAAAGTTGGACAGTGAATACAGGAAACAAAAGGAGAATTAATGCTTTTGAATTATATTGCTTGAGACAAATATTGAATATACCATGGACTGCCAAAAGAATCAATAGATCTAGAATAAGTGCCACTCAAGTGCTCCTTGGAAGCTAGGATGGCTAGACTGTATCTTATATAGTTTGGCCATATTGTCAAGTGGGACAAATTCCTGAAGAAGGACATCATGTTTGGGAGATTAGTGGGTCAATGAACAAAAGGAAGATCTTACACTAGATGGATTGACACAGTGTCTGCAACAATGGGCTTACATATAAAAAGGATAATTTTTATGGCACGGTGTCAGGCAGTGTTATATTTTGTTGTACATAGGGTCATTGTGAGTCCACCCAACTCAAAGCCACTTAACACTAAAATAACCACAACAATATAAATTGCAGATTTAAGTAAGATATGATACATCCATAGGAAGGTCTGTTAAGGAATTACTAAAATAATAATATATTTGTAAATGTATTGAAATAAATATATATTTACGATACACAGACTAAAAAGCAGATAACACAGCATAAACACTTGAGCTCCATCATCCTTCACCTCCCATTCTAGGGTTTAGCAGTTACAGGTAAATTATACAGGTAAATTATAAAGATGTCACTGAACTCAAAGATAAATATCTTGAAGTAACAAAACAAATGTTAAATATAGATTACACCTGAAGCTATATTTTTACTTGGTCCTGATTCATGTAGAGGAGAATAAATGTAACCCATGCTTGATAGTATTATTAAAGATAGGTTTCATGATTGCAAACAGAATCAAAATGAGTTTCTGCCCCTCATGAAGATATTCGGGAAGAAGAAAAGACAAAAACATCTTCCACCAACTACCCAGGACTTCAGGTTGAAGGAAGCTGCAAGTCTAGGGAAGGAAGACAAAAGAATGAGTAAATATGAGAGAAGAATTAAACCAATTCTTTCAGTAGGTGTTGGGCTGATGTCATCTCTGAGAAGCAATATAAAAACTGATTTTTAATTGACACTGTTGGCAGGTATAATTAGAGGTAACAACAGAGCTTACAATAGGGCTAAATCTATAGAGACTATAAGGATGGGGTTAGGGGAGAGTAGAGGAGTAAAAAGAACAGAGGGGTAGAAGAGAGAGAGAAAGAGATCTTCCCAATCACATTGTTTCAGTAAACGAAAATAAACAAAACCCGCTAATGCTGGGAAAGACCATCAAAAGGGTATTAATTCAGATTAATTCATAGAAGATGAATAAAAATTCTTTAAGAATCATTAATAGATGACTATAAATGTGTATACTTATGATTCTAAAAGAAATTTTAAGAAGCTAGCAGTTTTACAACCTGAACTTGAGTATGTAAATAGATAAAATAAACTTGTTCATAATTTTCCATTATCTATTAACATGACAATCTATCTTCCTCAATTGCACTTCGGGGTACATATCCAACCTATCTAAAAGGAAGTTTGTTACACAAATAGGTTAAAAATGAGTGATCCATAGCATTACTTATTAAACACACACAACAACAACAAAAAACAGAAACAAGGTAAATTGCCCTAGGAGAACAGTTAAATATAGTGGCTTATTAACAACAACTTACACAATGTATATAATAATCAAATACACTAGCTATTACTAATAGTAGAAGTTCAAAAACTCAAAAATAGAATGGTTAAACAGTAAGAGAAAGTTTCATAATGATACCTATGATATGAAATTATGTGAAAATTTAATTATGTAAAATAATGCCTACATATTATTTATGGATATGCACCAATGTAGCCTGCAGCCGTAGCCCTGTGGCATCCGATCCCGTCAGATCTCGGAAGCTAAGCAGGGTCGGGCCTGGTCAGTACCTGGATGGGAGACTGCCTGGGAACACCAGAAGCTGTAGGCTTGGGAGAAGGACCTGGCAACCCCCTCCCAAAAATCAATCTGCCATTGAAAACCCTATGAACAGCAGAGAAGCACTGACAATAGTGTTTCCCCTGTTGTCCAGAGGGTCGCTATGAGTCAGATATGGACTCGACAGCACCTAACAACAACAACAACAATGCACCAATGTGGTAAACATGAATAAAAAGTAGACATTATCTTTAGAATGATGATTAACACTGGAAAAGAAAGAAAGACAGGAAATACAATAAATGATATACACAAAAGTTTGAACTATATTTGGAGCTTCAATTGCAAGGTTACCAACTTTGCTTCACATATCTCTCTGTATATGTGTAATATTTCACCATGAAAACTTTAATAATTATGTTCAAAACTATTGTATTTGATGATAGATTAAAGATAAATATTATTTGTCATTGTTTGCAATTGTTTCTGCAAGGATTGTATATTCATTGTTGTTGTTGTTAGGTGCTGTCAAGTCCATGTCAGACTTATAGGTACCCTACATACAACAGATGATACAACAGATGAAATTGCTTGTTGTTGTTAGGTGCTGTCGAGTCGAGTCCAACTCATAGCAACCCAATGTACAGCAGATCAAAACACTTCCCGATTCTGTGCCAGGCAAACAATCTTATTTATGTTTAAGCCCATTGTTGCAGACACTGTGTCAATCCATCTGGTGGAGGGTTTTCCTCTTTTGCATTGACCTGCCACTCTCAAACATGATGTCCTTCTCCAGGGACTGATCTCTCCTGACTACATGTCCAAAATAGGTAAGATGCAGTCTGGCCATTCTTGTTTCCAAGGAGCACTCTGGTTGCACTTCTAGGACAGATTTATTGGTTCTTTTGGCAGTCCATAGTATATTCCATAGACGTCTCCAGCACCACAATTCAAAAGCATTAATTCTTTTTCTGTCTTTCTTGTTCAATGTCCAACTTTCACAACCATATGATGCCACTGAAAATACCATGGCATGAGTCAGACGCACCTTCGTCTTCGATGTGACACCTTTGCTTTTCAATACTCTGAAGAGCTCTTTGCCACAGCTTTTCCTAGAGAAATGCGTCTTTTGATTTCTTGACTGCTGCTTCCATGGGTGTTGATTATAGAGCCAAGCAAAGCAAAATCTTGGACAACCTCAGTCTGTTCTCCATTTATTGTGAAGTTGCATGCTGACCCAGTCATAAGGATTTTTGTTTTGTTGATGTTTAGTCATAACCCATATTGAAGGCTATGATCTCTGATCTTCATCAGTAAATGTTTTAAATCCTCTTCACTTTCAGCAAGCAGAGTTGTGTCATCTGCATAACGCAGGTTGTTAATAAGTCTTCCTCCAATCTTGATG
>VMDO01018511.1:0-42041 GCA_007922755.1 Pedetes capensis
AGAGCCAACATTCCTTGTGGAATTGCCTTTTTAATTCAAGAAGTAAAAAGGAATCACCTTTTCATTCTGTTCATTTTTAATTCATGTATTTCTAAGCTATTAGATGCTTACAATAACAGAATTTACTTTTTTAATGTTATGATTGTAATGTCTTCCCAATGAATTAATCTTTTTGTCATTATGAAATATCATTTCTGCTAAGACATTTATATTGAAATCATTTGTCTGATAATAAAATAGTTAGTCCATCTTATCTATGCTTTTTTTTTTTTTTTTTTTTTTTTTTTTTTTTTTTTTTTTTTTTTTTTTTTTTTTTTTTTTTTTTTTTTTTTTTTTTTTTTTTTTGTGGTACTAGGGGTTGAACCCAGGGCCTTGAGCTTGCATGCTCTGCAAGTGCTGGACCACTGAGCTGCACCCCCAGCCCTTTTTTTTTCCTTTACTTTTTGAGACAGGTCTCACTAAGTTACGCAGACTTCCTCTGGTCTCGAACTTGTGATCCTCCTGGCTCCGCCTCCCAAGCCACTGGGATTACAGGAATGTGCCACCACACTGGCCAGATTTCCCTTTCTTATGAGGACACCTGTCAGATTGGATTAGGCCCCCCATGGCCTCATTTAATCACATCCTTAGGGAATGTCTCCAAAAACATATTCCAAGTTACTGGGACTTAGGCTTCCACATGTGAATTTCTAGGGGGACACAGTTTAGCCCATAGCAGCCACTGAGAGACCCTGGGCCTCAACAGTGGCCTGCGAGTCCTCTGGGTGAAGGAGGGGGAGTCCCATCATGCTAAGATGGCACTCAGGGGCCCATTAGTGGCTTTTTGTTTGTGTTGTTTTGGTTTGTTTTTTGAGACAGGATTTCACTGTGTAGCCCGGCTACCTGCCATTCACTGTGTAGCCCAGGCTGGCCTTGAACTTGGCATCGATTCTCCTGCCTCGGCCCCCACTAGCATTCTGTGATGCATGCGGCTGTCTCTCTGGATGAAGCCCCTCAAGGGCTGGAGCAGGGTGGACCCCTCTCCGGATTCCTGCCTGGCTACAGGATTCTATGGCCATCATGAGCACCTATGGGACAGAGAATGAATAAACATTGGGGGCCCAGAAGGACCCAGCCTGCAGGGAGACCAGAGGAAGAGGTCTCCAGAGCCCAGCCAGAGGGCTGGCCTTCCTGAGCCCCAGTCCACGCTGGCTGCTCTTGCTTGACAACCTTCTGTCACACATGGCTGTGGTGACATTGGCGCCCACCTCGCGATGACACGGAGTTTCCAAAGAAGTTTCAGGTCCACATTCCTCCAGCCTCAGAGCCACAGGCGTGGAGGGGAAGAGGCAGGGCAGGCCTGCCTGTGTCCACCCATGGTGCTGGATTAGGTCCAGGTGGCCCAAGGGCGGGCCCAAGACACTGTCTGGGCCCAACCAGAGCTGTAACACTGTCCTGGAGCCTGGGAAGGGGCTGGACTCCCGGAAGCACTGACTGGCTGCTATTGCCACCCTGTAGACAGTCACAGGGAGCAGCATGACCAGAACTATACAGCAGCCACACGGCTCCTGGCACAGCAGCGAGGCCACATGGATCTGACCAGCCTTAGCAGGGCTGGGCAGGGACAGCTGGAAGGGCAGGGGCAGGTGGCTTTCTGGCCACCCTGAGCCAGCCCCTGGTGTGAGCCCAGGCTCTGTCCAGCAGCAGCCCTGCACTCTTACACAAGTTACTTAGCCTCTCTGGGCCGGAGACTCAGCATCAGTAAGATAGGCATCGATGCACTCAACCAACATTTGAGAGCTCACCATGTGCAGGGCCTGGTCAGACACTGGGGACACGGTCATGAACAAATCCACCTGCTGGCGGAATCTGCAAAGACCGGGAGAGGCAGGCCTAGAGAGCAGGGCCGCAGCCTGCAGTGTGATGCTGGGGGGGTTCCTTCAGCTAGGGTCTGGGATGCTGGGCTCTGCAGAGGCCAGGCTTGGGAAAAGCACTCAGGCATAGCAGCTCAGCCCAGATGCCTCAGGCCTGCTGGGAGGGGAGGGGTCAGAGGTCCAACTCAGAGACCCCTCTGAGGTCTCCCCTGTGGCTGCCGGCCCCCTAGCCGTCCACAGGCCCAGCTGCCCCTTCCCTAGGAAGGAGACCTCCTCCTCCAGCGAGGCTCCCTGCTGCTGGGGCAGGCCTGCAGGCCCCTCCCCAGCTGCCCCAGACAGAGCTCCAAGAGGCCAAGATGCCCAAAGTCAGGCTTCTCGTGGGCGCCCACCGCCAGGCCCAAGGCTCCTGCCGCCCGCGCATAACCACCAGGCTGCACTTCTGCAGGTCCCCGCCTGTTACTGGGGCGCTCCAGGCCTGGCGCCCAGCGGCCCCTCCTCGGCCCCCTCGGCTCCCTCATCTGGGCTAGCCTAGACCCCTGGGCCTTCTGTCCCAAGTGCAGCCCCTCATGCCCCCAGCTCCCTCCCTGGCCCCGGCTCCCTCCCTGGCCCCCGGGTCCCGGGTCCCCTCCTGCCCCTGGCTCCCTCCCCGACCCCAGCTCCCTCTCTGGCCCCCGGGTCCCCTCCTGTCCCAGAGTCCCTCCCCGCCCTGGCCCTGCCTGACCCTGACCCAGTCTGCAACCCCCCTGTCCTCCCCCTCCCCCAATCCTCCCCTCCCTTTCCAGCCCCAGTAGGCTCCCCTTTCTATGCTTATTATTAATACATAGTGTACCTTTTTCCATCCATTTACTTTCAATCTCTCTGTATAAAGTATGTGTCTTACAGATGCTGCACAGTTAGATCATGCTTTTATGTCCATTTTGATAGATCCATCACAGGACCTCCTAAATGCTAGGCACGTGCTCTTATTGAGCAGCACATTTAGCCCTACACTTTCCTTTCTACTTATCACCTCCTTTCTTTTTAATGGATACTTTCTAGAATTCCAAATTATTAATTAGTGAAGAGCTATACATGTTTGCACTGTTTTTGCTTAATGTTTGCTCTAGAGATTAAAATATAAATACTTAGCTTTCTGAGTCTACTTAGAGCAGTGGTCCCCAACTCTTTTGGCACCAGGGACGAGTTTTGTGGAATACAATTTTTCCATGGACTGGAGGCAGAGCTCTAGCACTTATGCAAGCAAGGTGGAATAACTGTAAATACAGATAAAGTTCGCTTACTCACCTGCTACTATGTGACCCAGATCCCAAAAGTCATACTGGTCCACAGCCTGGTTATGGAAGACTCTTAACTTAGAATAATACTGGACAATTTCCTGCAAAATGTAAAAACCTAACAACTGTGTAGGTTCATTTCCTATGCCATTCTTTTACTGCATAGCTGTCACGTATTACATTTGTTATGTTTTTTATCTAAAATGTCCCCCTAAGGTCATGTGCTTGAATGTTTGTTCCCCAAGTGGAAGCACTGTTTGAGGGCATGTGGAACTTTGGGAAGAAGGATTCAACTTGCAGAAGTACGTCAATGAGTGCTGGGCCTTTGGAGGTTTTATGTGGGCCTCCAAGATCAATTTTCTGATGCCATGATGTAAGGAAGACCTTTGTCACGGGCCCTGCTGCTGCTCCACCATGCATCCCCACCAGTATGGACTGAAATTCACTGAACAGTGAACTAAAATAAATCTTTCCTGCCTTAAATTGTTTCTGTCAGATATTTCACTACAGTGACACACAAACTAACTAACATAGAAAATCAGTACTGTAAGTGGGGTCATTGCTGTATAGGAACCTGATGACATGGTGCTTAGGCATTAGAATTTGTTTGTGGAAGGAGTTTAGTGATGCATGAAGGAAGCCCTTAAAAGCTGCAAGCAGAACTTGAGGAATGGTTCTGATAGGAATTTGAAAGGAATGAGACAAGAGAAATGAAGACAATAAAGACAGTGCTCTCAGGATTTCAGAAGGAAATGAAGATACTATAGGGAATTGGGGGGCTGGGATTTAGCTCAGTTGGTAGAGTGCTGCTCTGCAATCTCTGAGGTCCTGAGTTCAATTCCCAGCCTCGCAAAATGGGAGAAGGACATGGTAACCCACTCCTTAGGCAGTCCCGAAATAGTCAGCCGTTGAAAACCCTATGAGGATCGCTATGAGTCAGAATCAACTCGACGGCACCTAACAACAACAACATAGGGAATTGGACTACAGATCATTCACATTACAATCTTTGCCCAAGTCCTTAAAGATTTGAGTGAGGCTGAGTTCAAGAGTAGTAGACTATTTAACTTGGTGGAGGAAATATCAAGACAGAATAGTACAGAGGACGTAGCTTAGTTCATACTGAATATTTTAAGCCAGATTTAGGATGAAAAAAAAGTGCAAAAAGCAGAGCAGAAAGGTTTGAAAAATGAACAGTTTGGTAAGAAAAAATAGCTAAGTGTTTAAAATTGCAAACAAGGCCAAGTATCGTGGCACACACTTACAGTCCCAGTAACTCAGGAGGCTGAGGCAGGAGGATCACAAGTTCAAAGCCAGAAGCAGCCTACACAACTTAGTGAGACCTTGTCTAGAAAATTAAAGAAAAGAAAAGAAAAGGAAAGGAAAGGAAAGGAAAGGAAAGGAAAGAAAAGGTGGAGAGAGTTGGTAGGGATGCAGCTCAGCAGTAGCGTACTTGCGTACCACATTCAAGGCCCTTGGATCAACTCTCAGTGCAGCAAAAAAATTTATAAAATAAAATAAGTGGAAAAGACAAGTTCATCCAATGAGGTAGTAATTGTTACAGAGATAAGCACTATTCAACAGACGCCACAATAGGAGGAATGACCTAAGGGCAAAGCAGGAGCTGGCCAGGCCCCACCCACTGAAAGATCCAGGCTGTAAAAACAGAAGCTCACTTGAAAGACGTTCCTTTGAAAACAGAATCTGAAAAGTAAATGCGTCTGAGGTACCCTGCTGGGAAGGGACAACACAGAGAAATGGTTTCTCAGCCCAGGAACACAGACACCACTGAATACATGGTCTGGTGGGGCCCAGCTACCACTCAAGCTGGCAACACACCTTGGAGTCATCCTCATGGTGCTGATTTTTCAGAGACACACAATGTAACCATTACAGGTTCATGGAGGCTGCCTCCAAGGTTCCACAGTATATCCTGCAAGGCCAGACAGGGTATACCAGGCTCCAATTCCCCCAAAAACTTTATGAATGGAACCTAAACTGCAATGGAGAACTCAGCAATGTTAAACTATGGCCAAGGAAAACTACCTAATGTAAGTGGGGACAGCCTAAGAGGACCATGTGTGCTGCAGAAAGCCAGGCCTGTCTGAGCTAAGATAATGCTAATATGTGTCTCAGATACCAGATACAGAACTTCAAGATTTTTTATCCTTCTGGGTATTAGTCTTGCTATGGCCCAATCTTTCCCTACGCTGGAAGAAGAATGCTTACTACGTGTCACTGAATGTTGGAAATGTGTAACTTTGTTTTACTTTGCAGAGGTTCACAGATTAGATTGCCTTGAGTCTCAGTAAAGAGGATGCACTTTGACTTTTGAGTGACAGGATTGTTAAAATGCTGGGGACTCTTGGACTGAATGCACTTTGCATTATGAGATGGACATGAACCTTTGAGGACTAGGGGCAGAATGCTATGGTTTGAATCTAAAGTGTCCTCCGAAAGTCATGTGTTTGAATGTGTTTGGTGGTGGTGGTATTTTTGCTTTGCCTTTTGTTTTTTTTGTTTGTTTTGTTTTTGTTTTTGTTTTTTGAGATGGGGTCTCGCTGTGAAGCCCCAGGCTGTCCTGGAACTCACTTTGTAGATCAGGCTGGCCTCAAACTCATGTCTATCCTCCTGCCTTAGTCTCCCAAATGCAGGAATTATACACATGAGCTACCATAGCCCCAGCTTAGGTGGTAGTGTTGTTTGTGGAACATTGGGAGATAGGATCAATTTGACACACGCAGATCACTGGGAGTGGGGCATGTGGAGATTTTACATGAGCCCCCAGATTCAGTTAAGTCATCACTGCTTCCTTCTTCCAAGATCTGACATCTTCTTCCAAAAGGACCAGGTGCCAACTGCTCCACCATATCTCCCCACTACTATGGACTGGTACTCTCTAAATTGTGAGACAAAATAAATCTTAACTCATCTAAGTGGTTTCTGTCAGATATACAACCATAGCAATCTATAAGCTAACACAACGTCTATCTAGTAAAAGCCCAGTGTACAATACTAGTTTTTGCTTTCAACAAATATGTAACTTTAAAGATATTAAAACAAAAATTAATTCATTAAAAATGTGTGATTTTAGAAACTAAAAGGGAAAATAATCTCTATGGTGCCTGATGAGTACTCAGCAATCATTCAAATTACAATATCCCATAGTGTCATTTTTTCCTGGATGCTTTCAAATTTTTCTTTCCATCTTTGGTTTTCGGCTATTTGACCATGATATACCTAGATGTGCTTGATGTACATAAGGCTAATAACCCACTTGTTGAAATTCAGGTCTATCACCAAACCCTGGAAAAATATAGCTCTTATTTCTTCTAACATGTTTTCTACCTTTGTTCTCTCCATTTGAGAGTCCAAATATTTGTATGCTAGACTTTTTAATATTGGAATACACATTTCTGCAGCTTTGTTCTTGTTTTAGTGACTTTATTCTCTTTTTCTTCACACTGAATAACTTACATTGATCTATCTTCAAGTTTAGCAACTCTTGCCATTTCCAACAGCAACAGTAAACACAAATTATTTTCTTATTTTGGATACCAATTTCTCATGTCTATATTTTCCAGTGTTAATTTTTTCCATGAACTCCAGGAAAGCTGTGGTAACCATAGGAAAGTGGGTTGCTGGAACACAGCAAAGAAAATGCATCGAAATCATCCAGAGTAAAGAGACAAGTAAAACCAGCCATAGTCATGTGTCATAACAGAGGAAGTATCTAACCCAAGAGAGTGCCACCAAACAAGCACTGTAGGAACCCAAAGACAACAGATATTCCTTATCAAACTCTATCCACTCACCTGAATGCACACAGAGGAGCTCAAACACATACATAGGATACAAAAACTCCATCATAAGGGTTCTAGTTAGATGGCAGACTGTTGGCAACCACATTTTAACTGGGGAAGACAACAGAGCCAGGCACAGATGCAAAAGTCTCTATTCAAGATGGAGAAATATTGGAGAGCAGCTTTAAGTAGTGAGAAAAGGACTGTGCAGACTAAAAGTTGAAAATAAAATGACCAAAGAAGTAGTGAAAAATGCAGGGTACCATTTCAGTCTTCTACTCAGGGCAAGCAATGGCAAGAGAAAGGTAAAACTCTATCTTCTGGGAGCAGGTGGGGCACAGAACCCAATGGGCACAGAAAGGAGGAGGAGGAAGGAGGAACAAGAAAGAAGAAGAAAGAGAATAGAAAGGAAGAGGAAGAGGCGGAAAAGGAGGAGGAGGAAGGGAAGGGGAAGAAGAAGGGGATGAGAGAGAGGAAAGGGAAGAGGAGGGGAAAAGGGAAGGGGAAGAGGAAAAGGAAGAAGAGAAAGAGGAAGAAAAACTACCAGTAAATAATTCACAGACAAAAATGCAAGGCTGCCCTCAGAAGGAGCCATGCTAGAACACTTAGCCAAAGCCTGCAGGAGGAGCAGCCATGATCCAGGGCAGAGAAAAAAAGGGATGCTATTTTTCCCCACCCCTGCCATCAGTCCAGGGCAATTAAGGAGCTGTGGCCATAAGCTCTAAGAAAACCATTGCCCATTTAAGTAAACAACCCGAGTCTAGCCATGGGATATTCAGACAATATCATAAAATGGTCTTGAACTCTTCACCTATTTTAAAGATACCTTTGCTGGGTAAATAACCTTGATGGGCAGTTATTCTTTTTCAGGACTTGAATGATGTCCGACCATGGTTTCCTTACCTTTAAGGTGGTTGTTGAGAAATCAGCTGTCATTCTGATGGATTTGCCTTTGTAAGTGAGTTGACATTTCTCTCTTGCAACTTTCAGAATAGATTTTTTCCTCTCTATATTTAGCATCCCAACTATAATGTGTTCTGGAGAGGATCTGTTCTGATCTGCTCTCTTTGGAGTTCTGGATGCTTGTGTGGTATACATACCTTTTTCTTCCCTTAGTTTTGAGAAATTTTTATGTATTATTTCACTGAAAAGATATCCTATCTCCGTAGTGTCATTTTTCACTCCTTTGTGGTTTCCTTTATTTCATAAGTTGCATCTCTTCATTTTATCAAAGACTTCTTGAAAGCATTGATCATAATGTCTCCCATTCCCATCTTTCTTAGCATCAGCAAAGAGAAGATCTTCAACTTTTGATATTGACAAGTTTAAGTGATTTGTGACAACAAAGACAGCAAAGCAGAAGATCCTTAGTGAAATATCGCATACAAGAGAAGTAAGACAACCCCAAATGCAAGAACAAAGGAATGAACAATAAATAGCAGGTGAATTCATGAATATAACAGGATAAACATGGATCAATAAATAGAAACAAACATTAAGATGATTTAGAATAATTAGCTACCCTCAAGAATTACCCTAAATGTAGGGTTTTTGTTGTTGTTGTTGTTAGGTGCCATCAAGTCCGGGCTAATTCATCGCCAACCCTAGCCAGGTGCAGTGGCACATGCCTGTAATCCCAGCAACTCAGGAGGTGGAAACAGGAGGATTGCAAATTTGAAACCAGAGGCAGTCTGAGTAATTTAGGAAGACCCTGTCTCAAAAAGTTTAAAAAAAAAAATGGGCTGAGTGTGCAGCTCAGTGGTACAGCACTTGTAAAGCATGCAGGCATGAGGCCCTGGGTTCAAACCCACAGTACCATAAAAATTAATTAATTAATTAATTAATTAATTAAATTTAATTAAACCTTTAAACTACTAAAAGAAAAGACAGTGAGCATACTCAAACACATAAGTATAAACAATTATTTCCTTCACAACACTTCAACTGCTCAGTGAACTGCACTAACAACCAACAAATGAGATTACATAATAATAAAAATCTTCTGTACAGCAAAGGAAAAAAATAACAGAACAAAAGGAGAACTCACCGAATAGGAGAAAGTCTTTACATCTCACGCATTTGACAGAGGACTAATTCCTAGAATATACAACAATCTTAAGAAATCAAACATCAACATAATAACCCAACAAATAAGTGGGCAATGAAACTGAAGAGTTTTCAAATGAAGAAGTCTAAATGGCCACTAAACACATAAATGAATGCTTAATATCCCTAGCCTTTAGGGAAACATAAATCAAAACAACACTAAGTTTCCATCCCACTCCAATAAAATTGTCCAAAATTAATTAAATAAGTAGTAAGAAATGCTGGTGAGGATGTGGATAAAAAGGAATCCTTTTTACACTGCAGGTGGGAGTATAAATTAGTTCAGCCACTTTGGAAATCAATATGGAGGTATCTTAGAAAACTAACAATATAACTACCATATGACCTAGCTATATCACACCTGGGAACATACCTAAAAGAAGTTAAGTCATCACACCACAGGCACACCTGCACTTCCATATTTAATGCAGCACTCTTCACAACTGCAAGGTATGGAATCAACCAAGATGTCCATCAACAGAGAAGTAGATTGAGAAATTGTGGTATATATATACACAACGGAATACTACTCAGCAATAAATAAGAATGAAATTATGAATAAAGACAATGTGTACCACAAGAGTTCAGGAAACAGTAAACATCATGGGAGGAACAGACAAACTAAAGAGGAGAAAAGGTCATGTCTAATGGGGGGGACAGACAGCAAACCATGAATATAAATAAGAGAGAATGAAAAGAGCAAATAGTGTATGAATCAACCAGGAAAATACTCAACAGAATTACAAGAACCACTAAACTGCTCTCAGTAATAATCCTAAATATAAATGGTCTTAACTCTCAAATTAAAACACAAAGATTAGTAAATTGGATTTTAAAACAAGATCCAACAATCTGTTGTTTCCAAGAAATACATCTCGCTGCCAAGGACACTCACAAACTGAAAGTGAAAGGATGGAAACTGATATGCCAAGCAAATGGAACCCCAAAAAAGGGGGAATAGTAATCCTCATATCAGACAAAGTAGATGTCAAGCTAAAATTAGTCTGAAGAGATAAAGAAGGCCACTACGTATTAATAAAGGGAAAAAAGGATCAAGAAGATGGAACAACTATATATGCACTAAACGTCAGGTCACCCAATGTTATTTAAAAAAATACTACTGGACTAAAAGGGTCAGATAGGGCCAGAAACAGTAATAGTTGGTGACCTCAATACCTCACTCTCATCAACACATAGAACATCCAGACAAAAATAATCAAAACAAAACTTCGGGATTAAACACCACAATAAGTCAAACAGACTTAAAAATATATATAAAGAATATCCGACCAATAGCTACAGAAAACACATTTTTTTCTCAGCAGCTCATGAAACTTTCTCCTAAACAGACCACATTTTAGGCCATAAATCAAGTCTTAATGAATATAGAAAAATTTCTATATTCTCATATATCTTATCAGAATATAACGGAATGAAACTAGAAATGATCAGTAGAGAAATTACAGAAACTAAACAAATACATGGAGATTAAATAATACACTCTTAAATGATCACTGGGTACTAAAGAAATCAGAGAGGAAATAAAAAAATTCTCAGAATCAAATGAAAATGAAAATACAACCTACCAGAATCCTTGGGCTACAGCAAAGGAGGAGGTTTACATAATACATTAAAAACTTAAAGTGGGCTAAAATAAAAAAAATTAATGATATACCTCTTGGTAAAGAAGAACAAACAAAACCCAAAGCCAGTAGAGGGAAAGAAATAATAAAGATCATAGAAGAAATTAATAAAATAGAGACTAAAAGTACAATAGAAAGAATTGAAGAAACAAAGACTTGGTTCTTTGAAAAGATAAAATTGACAAACCCTTAGCCAATCTAACCAAAAGCAAAAACAGATGAAAAAGGGAACCTTACAACAGACAGGAATAAATTTCAAACAATCATTAGGGAATATTTTGAAAAGCTATATTCCAAACATCTGGAAAACTCAGAGAAGATGGGTAAATTCCTGGACATGTATGACCTACCAAAATTAAATCAAGAGGATAGCATCAACTTAAACAGACCAATAACAAGCAGCAAGATTGAAGTAGTAATAGTCTTTCAACAAAGAAAATCCCAGGACAAGATGGATTGATTCATGGTTGAATTCTATAAGACCTTTAAAGAATAATTGTTCCTCAACCTAGTCCACTAAATACAAATAGAAGGAACACTACCACTTATTTGATGAAGCCAGTATTACCCTGATTACAAAACCAAATAAAGACGCATCAAAAAAGAAAAAATACAGACCAATTTCTCTGATGAGTATAGATACAAAAACCAACAATAAAATACTTGCAAATACCCTTTACAACACATTTAAAAAGATCATACACTATGATTAAGTTGATTTCACTCCAGGGATACACGGCTGGTTCAACACTGCAAGACAATAAATATAATGCACTATATAGACTCAGAAACAAATCATGTGATCCTATCAATAAATGCAGTAAAGACCTTTGACAAAGATCAACATTCTTTCATGCTAAAAGACATGAAGAAACCAAGAATTAAAGGAACATAGCTCAAAAAGAAAGGGAAGATTTTTATCAGCTTCTAGAGTCTGAAATTTATCAAGCATGAATCAGGATGCACTGATAATTAATGGTGATTGGAAGGCAAAAATTGGAAACAAAGAAGGCAGCACAGTAGTTGGAAAATATGGCCTTGTTGACAGAAACAATGCTGGACATTGCATGATAGAATTTTGTCAAACCAATGACTTTTTCACTGCAAATACATTTTTTCACCAACAGTGACTATACACATAGAATTCACCAGATGGAACATACAGGAACCAAATTGACTACATTTGTGCAAAGAGAGGAAGAAAAACTTCAGTATCAGAAGTCAGAACAAGACCAGGTGATAATTGTGGATCAAATCATCAACTGCTCATATGCAGGTTCAAACTGAAACTGAAGAAAATTAGTACAAGTGTATGAGAAACAAGATATGAGCTTGAGTATAACCCACATGAATTCAGAGACCACCTCAAGAAAAGCTTGATGTGTTAGGCATTAATGATAGAAGACCAGACGAGACGTGTCATGATATCAAAGATAACATTCATGAGGAAAACAAAATGTTATTAAAAAGACAGGAAAAACAAAAAGAAAAAATCAAATTACATATCAAAAAGAGACTCTAAAATTTGCCCTTGAATGTTGAGCAGCTAAAGTAAAAGGAAGACATGACAAAGTTAAACACTAAACACAAGGTTTCAAAGGGTAGCTCTAGAAGACAAAATCCACTATTACAATGACATACGCAAAGAGTTGGTGAGAGAAAACCAAAAGGGAAGAACACTGTTTTTCTGGAGTTGAAAGAATTGAAGAAAAAAATTCAACTTTCGAGTGGCAAAATTGAAGGATTCCACACTGAAGATATTAAATGACAAAGCAAACATCAAAAAAGGTGGAAGGTATACACAGAGTCATTATAACAGAAAGAATTGGTGGATATCAACCACTTCAAGACATTGCCTATGATCAGGAACCAATGGTACTGAAGGAAGAAGTAGAAGTTGCCTTGAAGCCACTGGCAAAACACAAGCCTCCAGGAATTGATGGAATACCAATTGATATGTTTCATCAAACAGATGCAGCACTTAAGATACTAACTTGTTTATAAGATACTAACTTGTTTATAGCAAGAGATCTGGAAAACAGCTATCTGGAAAACGGACTAGAAGAGATCCATACATGTTCCTATTCCCAAAAAAGGGGAATCAATCAAATGCAGAAATTATCAAACAATATCATTAATATCAAACACAAGTAAAATTTTGCTAAATATCATTCAAAAGTGACTGCAGCAGCATATTAATAGGGAACTGCCAGAAAAATCACGGCAGATTCAGAATAGGGTGTGGAACCAAGGACATCATTGCTGATGGATATTGGCCAAAAGCAGAGAATACCAGGAAAATGTCTGTTTTTTGGCCTATGCAAAGGCATTTGACTATGTGGATCACAACAAATTAGGGATAACATTACAAAGAACGGGAATATCAGAACACTTAATTGTATTTATAAGGAATCTGTACATGGACCAGAAAGCAGTCACTTAAAAAGAACATGGAAACACTGCTTCATTTAGTCAAGAAAGGTGTGCAACATGAATGTATCCTTTCACCATACCGCTTCAATTTTGATGCTGATCAAATAACCCAAGAAGTTGAATGTTATGAAAAAGACCATAGCACCAGGATTGGAGGAAAATTCATTAACAATCTGTGTTATGCAGATGACACAACTTTGCTTGCTGAAAGTGAAGAGAATTTGAAACATTTACATATAAAGCTATATGTGGTCTTTTGTGTTTCTACAGGAGTTTTTGTAATACTTTTATCATTAATATTTTAACAGGCATTGCATTAAATCTGTAAATTACTTTTGGTAGAATAGCCATTTTTACAATATTGATTCTCCCAATTCATAAGCAGGAGAAATCCTTCCATATTTTAGTATCCTTGGTGACTTATTACTGTTTGATATTTTCCTTGTAAGATCTTTGGGGTCTTTGGTTAGATTGATTCCTAAGTATTTAAGTTTTTAGTGGGCTATCATGAAAGAGATTATTGCCTTAATTTTCTTCTTTTCCTGTTCACAATTGGTGTAAAGGAAGGCTACTCATTCCCAAGTGTTAATTTTGTATCCTGCTACTTTGCCCCACGTGTTTTCTAAAGGAACCTTTGGGGTCATTTAGATAGAGGATTATGTCATCCACAAATAAGGATAATTTGACCTCTTCCTTGCCTATCTGTATCCATTTGATTTCTTTGTCTTGTCTGACTGCTCTGGCTAGGGCTTCAATCACAACACTGAATAGGAGAGGAGAGAGTGGACATCCTTGTCTTGCTCCTGATCTTAGAAGAAATGATTTCAACTTTTCTCCATTTAATATACTACTGACTGTAGTTCTGTCATAAATGGCTTTTATGATGTGAAGGCAATTTTTCCCTATTATGCCCATCTTCTCCAGGATATTTATCATGAAAGTGTGTTGTAATTTGTCAAAAGCCTCCTCAACACTGATTAGGATGATCATGTGATTTCTGTCTGCAAGTTTCAATAGGCTGAATTACGTTGATTGATTTTCGTATGTTGAACCAGCCTTTCAACTGTGAAATGAAGTCCACTTGAGCTTTTTTTGTATTGCTGAATTTGCTTTCCCAGGATTTTGTTGAAGATTTTTGCATCAATGTTCATCAGGGAAATTGGTCTATAGTTCACTTTCTTATATGTGTCCTTGCCCAGTTTTGGTATCAGGGGGTGGTAGTTTTGTAGAATAAGTTTGGGATTGTCCCTTCCTTTTCTACTTTTTGAAATAATTTGAGGACAGTAATTATTAATTCTCTGAAGGTTTGGTAGAATTCTGCTGGGAACCCATCAGGACTTAAGCTTTTCTTTCTTGGGACGCTTTTTATTACCTTCTCTAATTTGATGTGTGTAATGGGTCTGTTTAGATTGCTTATGTTTTCTGAGCTTAATTTTGGTAAATCATATGTGTTAATGAACTTTTCCATTTCTTCTGGATTTCTGTTTTTTGGGGAGTACAATTCCTCAAAGTATTCCTTGATGATTTCCTAGATGTCACTGGCATCGGTAGTTATGATCCCATTTACATCCCTAATTTTTTTAATTTTGGCCTTTTCTTTTCTTTTGGTGAGACTGGAGAGGGGGCATCTGTTTTATTCAACTTTTCAAAGAATCAGCTCTTACTCTCATTAATTCTTTAAATGTTCTTTTTAGATTTTAATTGGGATATCTCTGCCTTGATCTTGATAATTTCTGTCAAGAGTGTTCCTTTTGGGATTGACTTGTTGTTGGCTTTCTAACGCCTTGAGATGTGTCATGAAGTTATTTAATTGGGCGTTCCCTAACTTATTGATGAAGGTACTTATGGCTATGAACTTCCCTCTCAGAACTGCCCTTGTCATATCCTATCAATTTTGGTAGGATGTGTTCTCATCCTCATTTGATTGTAGGAATTTTCTAATTTCCGCTTTGATTTCTTCAATAACCCACTGATCATTCAGCAGTGTATTATTTAGTCTCAATGAATTTGTAAAACTTCTGAAATTTTTGAGTTCTGACTTAATTCCCTTGTGATCTAATATGGTACAGGGGATGGTTTCTACTTTTTTGTATGTGTTGAGGCCATTTTGTGGACTAAAATGTGATCTATCTCAGAAAAAGTTCCATGTGGTGCTGAGAAGAGTATGTATCCAGTATCAGATGGATAGAATCTTCAAGACAAGTGCAAGGTCCAATTGGTCCATGGTGCAGTTTAAGTCCATTGTTTCTCTGTTGACTTTTGTTTTGATGTCTTGCCTCTTGGAGAAAATGGGGTATTGAAAATCTCCCATAATTATAGTGTCTGGTCCAATGTGTTCCTTTATGTCCAATAAAGTTTGTTTTATGAAGCTAGGTGTCCCTGTATTTTATGAGTAAATATTAAGTAACATTATGGGTTCCTGGTTGACTGTTTGTTTTAGTAATATATAATGTTCTTCTTTGTGTCTTCTGATTACTTTGGAATTGAAGTGTAATCTGTCCAAAATTAGAATCACAACTCCTGCTTTTTTTGTTCCCCCCCTGCTTGGTATATTGTTTTTCAGCTTTTAATTTTCAGCCTTTTACAGTCTTTATGGGTTAGGTGAGTCTCTTGGATGCTAGATATTAAAGGTTTATATTTTTTAATCCAACTGGCCAGTCTATGTCTTTTGACTGATGAGTTAAGATCATTTAACTTGAGAGTAATTATTGAGAGGTGCTTATTATTCTGCATCAATTTGGTACTTCTTACTGTTTTCTTACTCATATGTGACCTATTTTTTTCTTAATATTCTCTCATGCTGATTGTTCATTTCTTTGATCTTGTATGTGGAGTTGTCTTATCTACCCCGTATGAGGTGTTATTCATTGAGGATCTTCTGCAATGCTATCTTGATGGCTGTGAATCATTTGAACAAGGCAGTATCGTGGAATGTCTTGTATTCACAACCTATATTAAAAGATAACTTTGCTGGATAATGTAATTTTATTGTTGTTGTTAGATGCCATTGAGTTGGTATCTGACTGGTAGCAACCCTATGTACAACAGATAAAACACTAATT
Organism: Pedetes capensis; assembly: GCA_007922755.1. Lineage (NCBI taxonomy): Eukaryota > Metazoa > Chordata > Mammalia > Rodentia > Pedetidae > Pedetes > Pedetes capensis. The sequence goes on from VMDO01018511.1 coordinate 16,175, forward strand.
TCAGTGCTTCTCTGCTGTTCATAGGGTTTTCAACAGCAGATTATGTTTTGGGAGTGGGTTGCCAGGTCTGTCTCCCAAGCCTACAGCACCTGGTGTTCCCAGGCAGTCTCCCATCCAAGTACTAACCAGGTCCGATCCTGCTTAGCTTCTGAGATCAGATGCTACAGTGGTATTGCTGCAGGCAATGTAATCTTGGTTGGCAGTTATTCTTTTTCGGGGTTTAGATGATGTCTATCCAAGCTTTCCTGACTTTTAACGTTGTTGTTGAGAAGTCTGCTGTTATTCTGATGGATCTGCCTTTTTAAATGAGTTGGCATTTCTCCCTTGTAGCTTTTAGAATCGCTTCTTTGTTCTCTACATTTAGCATTCCAATCATAATATGTCATGGGAGATTATCTGTTTTGGTCTACTCCGGGGTTCTGAATGTTTCAGTTGTATATATTGCCTTTTGTTTGGGAAGTTTTCATCTAAAATTTCTTTGAATAAATTTCCTAATCCTCTCATGTTGTTTTCGGCTCCTTCATGGACCCCCTCAATTCACAGATTTTGTTTCTCATTTTTGTCTGTTATCTCTTAAAAATCCTGATCATACTGCTTCATCACACTTTCTACCTTGGGATGTGAGTAAATAATGTCTTCTACCTTTTCATCAGCCTTGGCAATCCTGTTTTCAGCTTCATCTATTCTCAAAACTGAAGATTCTACCATAATACCAAGTTGGTTTAATTTTCATTGCATCTCAAGGATGTCTGCTTGATTTTTCTTCAGAATTTCTATTTCTCTGGAGAACTTTTACCAAGTTAGATACCTATTTGTCCAGGGAATCAATTGCTTTCTTGGTGGTTTTTGAGGCTTTTTAGTATATATATGAGGAGAGTTCTAACTTCTCCTTCAGGCATCTCCAGGAATCTGGTTACCCTGACATTACCTGTTGAAATGCTTTGGTCTGTAGGATCTTCCCATTCAGCATATCCTTTCATGTTTCATGTGTTTTTCTGCTGAGGCTTGTCCATTGCTTGGTCTGGGTGCTAGGTCCCACTCCCTCCATATGTAAAGAGATTCTCCCAACGTTCCTATGAGTTTGAATGTTGATGGGTCACTAGCGCTTCTCTCCCCTTCCCCTACTCCATAGTTTGCTGTCTCAGTGTCCAGTACCAAGCTCCTGCTGCAAGCTCTGCATTCAACACTGTTCTTTCAGTTTTTCCCCATCCCCTGCATTCCCAGCCCCCAATTGCACCATAGCCCAACCATATGTGTTAGAGTTCCCAGACCTGTGGCACTACTTCTGCATGTTGCAAGCCCTACCAGGCCCCAGATACACCTTATTCTGAATGACCTTTCTTAGGCTCAGGAATCCAGCAGATCCTACAGCTCTTCACCATCCCTTGAACTCACCACCCCTCAATTTCTCTCCTCCCAGCTCATGGTTCCAACGGCTCCAGAGGCCAGGGTAGTGACAGTCTCTCCCAGATGAAAAGGAAAGGAAAGGAGAGGAGAGGAGAGGAGAGGAGAGGGGAGGGGAGAGGAGAGAAGAGGAGAGGGAAGGGAAAAAAAACCTTGCCCACAGTCCCTAAGTCTGAGACCCTACCATGGGGCCATGTCATCTGTTCTTTTCCCTGGAGAATCCTGAATACCTCTGCCTTCCCTCCTTTCCTCCTATCAGCCACAACCATCTGAGTGGACCCCACCACACTTTCCTCAGCCATGCATCCATGCTGAGTACCCTGCCATACCTTGTTCCACTCACTTGCTATCAAGGAAACCACACTGGGTTGTTCAGCCATGTCCTTGCTGGTGTCTCCGCCTTATCCTCCATCAGCTCTATAATCTAATTTTCATTGTTCTCTGATATATAATTTTCTACCCAGGTAATGACACCATTAATTTGAAATTTCTCAATTCCACTGCATAGAAGGGGATTTTCCCTATATACTCTCTCAATGGAAGGTAGCAAGTCTGAGGAAGGGGTTTCTACTTAGCAACCCTCTGGCAGGGATAATGGCAGGATGCCAGCACCACTCTCTCCAGCTCAACCTGGCTCTGGGGTTCACTCAGTGACCCACCCTGTACGCAGCACCACCAGTGCCACACTAGCAGGATGATGGCATGTCACCTCAAATAGTTCTGAGGCTTGTACTTCCCACACAGAACTCACACTGATGTCTTGCCACAGACTGGGCAGCCTGATCCATGGTGGCAGATGCCAGCGGATTGAGTCTCTGACACCAAACTCAGTGGCGCATCCTGACTTTGGGGCTCACTTACTGATCCCACACTGTAGTGAGCAGAATGATGGCATTTCTCCCTCAGTCAATCTGAGGCCTATGCTACCCCATGCCATACTCCTATCACAAACTGCACAACCAGGACTTCTACAGCAGGAAGATGACAGATTATGTCTCTGGCACAGGACTCTCCTTATTTACCAGTACATCTTGTCCTCAAGGCTCACTCACCAGATTTACTCTGTGAAATGTGCCACCATCACCTTGTCAGTGGGATGACAGCATGTTGCCAAGGAGGCACTCAGTGGTGGGCCCGAGTCCTAGGCTCCTGTGTGGAATTCTCCCTGAATTACATGTACTCAGTGCTCTGCAGGTGTGATGATAAAGAACCATCCAGGGTACTTTCTCGGGTGCATCTCTGGCTTGGACTCCCCCTGCAAACTCTCTCCAAGTCTATACAACCTAGGTCCTGCCGGTGGAATTGGCAGTGGTCTTCTTGTTGGCCAGGTTCTGTTAAGGTAATAATTTCCTCTTCCTCCTGGGACAAAGCTCCACATTTCTGATGATCTCTCTCTGACCTGCCATGCTGATTCCTTCTTTTTATTTTTCTGCAGTTGATGCTAACTACCTAGGTCTATATTTTTTACTCCTCCTTTTTTTGTTTTTTTTTTTGCTATATCTATGTATTCTGTATGAATTTCAAACCATTATTTAAGCCCTCCTGTTTGTCTGAGTCTCAAAGCAGGTGTTATCTGTCTGTCATCTTCCTCCCGCTCTCAAAGGGTTTTCAATGTTTCAGGATTGCTTCAGGAGTGGATGGCCACATTTTTCTCCCTTTATTTATTTATTTTTATTTATTTATTTATTTATTTATTTATTTATTTATTTATTTATTGTAGTGCTGGGGATCAAACCTGGGTCCTCAGATAGTGAGTAGCAGCATTCTACCAACTAAGCTAAACCTCACCCCAAAAAATTCTTAGAGCTGATAAATACTTTCAGCAAATTAGCAGGATACAAAATCAGCACACAAAAATCAGTAGTATTTTCGTAAACGAATCACAACCAGGAGGAGAAAGAAATCAGGAAAACAACTCCATTCAAAATAGCTACAAAACAAATTTCTAAAACCTGGGAATAAACCTAATAAAGGATGTGAGAAACCTCTACAATGAAAACCTTAAAACATTAAAGAAAGAAATTGAAGTAGACAACAGAGAATGGAAAGATCTCCTATGTTCATGGATTAGAAGAATTAATATTGTGAAAATGGCTATATTGCTGAAACCAATGTACAGATTCAATGCAGTCCCCATCAAAATCCAGTGACATTCTTCACAGAAATAGAGAAAATAATCCTAAAATACATATAGAGCAGACAAGATCCCGAATCTCTAAAGTGATCCTGAACAGAAAAAAATGCTGGGGGCATCACAATATCTGATTTCAAATTACATTACAAAGCCAGAGTAACAAAAACTACATGGCAATAGCACAAAAACAGATGGGTAACCCAAAGGAAAAAGAACAGAAGGTCCAGAAATAAACCCATGCAGTTACAGCCACCTGATATTCGACAAAGACGCTAAAAAGGTTACAAAGATGTAAACTGGAGGAAAGACACCTCTTTAACATATGGAGCTGGGAGAACTTAATATTCTAATGCAGTAGACTGAAACTAGATCCCCATTTCTAACCTTGCACAAAAATCAGTTCAAAATGTATCAAAAACCTTAATTTAAGACCTAAAACTTTGAAAGTAGTAGAGGGAAACATAGGGAAAACACTTCAAGAGATGCATAGGCAAGGACTTCCTGAATAGGACCCAAATAGCACAGAAAACAATAGCAAGAACTGACAAATGGGATTGCATGAAATTAAAAAGCTTTTGCACAGCAAAGGATACAATTACCAGAGTGAAGAAAGACCCTAAAGAACGGAAGAAAATCTTTGCCAGCTATATACCAGAGAATTAATATCAGGAATATATAAAGAACTCAAAAAATTAAACACCAAAAAAGCAAACTATCCAATCAAAAAATGGGCAAAAGAAAAAAAAAAAAGAAATACAGCTGACTGACAGTCACATGAAAAAAATGTTCAACATCCTCAGCCATCGGGGAAATGCAAAATAAAAACTACACTGAGATACCACCTTACCCCAGTCAGGAGATCTGACATCAATAAAACAAACAATAACAAATGTTGGTGAGGTTGCGGAGAAAAGGGAACACTACTACATGCTGGTGGGAATGCAGATTGGTGTAGCCACTATGGAAATCAGTATGGATGTTCCCCAAAACACTAAAAACAGAATTACCATATGACTCAACTATACTACTCCTGAGTATAAATGTGAAGGAATATAACCACAGAGATATTTGTTCATCCATATTCATTGCAGCATTATTAACAATATCCAAGATATGAAAACAACTTAGATGTCCATCATCAGATGAATGGATAAGGAAATTGTGGTATACATACATCATGGAGTATTATCCAGCCATAATGAAAGACAAAATTATGGCATTTGCTTCAAAATGGATGGAAAGATTATCATTTCAAGTGAAATAAGCCAGACCCAAAAAGATAAACATTGCATGTTTTTGCTGATATGTGGCAACTAGACTTCAATATATTCAATATTAAACCACATAGATCATGATGAAAAAGCACCTATGTAGGGACAAAAGACTGACTAAAGAAAAGGGCAAGTAGGCAAAAAGAAAGGACAGTGGGAGAAAGGAAAGGAAATATTACATATGTTGCCCATTAGGCAAAACCAGGATGTAAGCAGATAGGTAGGTAGACAGATAGACATACAAATAAGACATGCAAGCAGAAGAGGTACCACTGGTGGGGAGGAAGGGCACGAGACATGAGAGCGTAATGGGGAAGGAGTACGTGAATAACGTATAATAAAGCACATGTACAATAACATTATAATGAGATCCATTAAGTTGTACATTAAAATTACTAACAAAAAATTTGCTATAAAATCCTTGTCAGCTAACTGCAGTGTCTGGGTTACCTCAACATAGGTCACTAGTCACCTTAAAAATGTGTCACATTTTTCCTTGTTTTTTCATACACTGAGTAATTTTTAATTGTACCCTACTCACTGTGATTGCTATGTTTTAGAGCTCATTGTGTTCCTGTTATACCCTCTGAGGAGTGCTCATTTTTTTGTTTCATGAGGAACTTAACTAAATTCAAAATCCAACACTCTCTCCCTAGCAGCAGCTCAAACAGGTGTTTAGGTCCTTTACTAATAACCAGGATGCTTGGTGTGTGTCCCACTCATGCATAATTCAGGGGTGAGCCAAAGAAACAAGATGAGTGATATGCAGCATGTGACTTCTCTGTGGGGTCTTTCTGTCCTAAATTTTCCCCTAATTTACTAGCTCCAGTAATAGCTATAAACTCTGTCTTCTCATTTACCAATCCAGTAATCATAACCATAATCATCAACTATGAATTGGTTTGAGCACTGTGACCGACCTTAAGCATTTAAAAATATGTACAAATGCATGTATGAGCTCCAATATTTAAGAGGAAAATGTCAGAGAACATACATGAAAATATTATCTGTGTCATGAAAGCCTAGGAGAATGTTTTGCCCTATTACCATCACATCTAGGGTAAATGAAGAACTCAAATTTTCACTTGAAATTGAAGAAATCTCTGGAGCAAAATCAAGCTTTCCAAAACTAAAGTGAAGATTAATAATAATAATATCTGATATTTAAACCATGAAAATTAGCACTCATTCTGAGATTTCGTTTCTTTATTCATAATTTTAATTAAAGGACTTTAGGTTGAAACACCTACTCTATTTGTCTTAGAAAGTATTGTTGCACTTAGTCAGGAATGATATTACATATAGGCAACAGTACATTTATGTTTGGTAGCGAAAAATTTTGCTGCTCTTATTTATTTTGTTTTTATCTGTAAGTACGTATTATACTTCACATAACAATTTCTCTATTTTATCTGACAGATTTCAGGTACCACGATCCACATAATTTATGTTATCTTACTCAGGAAGGAGTATTACCTTGAAAACTATTAATAAAATGAAAAAAGACAATCTAGTTAAAGAAACGCCATATATTTGAAGCCAGCATCAAGTGAACATAATAAATCATCAAGATTTTTAACTTGTGAATATTTAATATAAACAGCCTATTTCTAAGAAAACAAAATGATAAAGCTTTACATTTATGATATTAATAAATCGGCAGGAGAGAGGAACAGTTTGTTACAATGGCATATAACCCTCATTTGTTCCACTATACCAAAGAATGTAATGTATTTAAAATTTTATTTATTGTAGTTACATACTTCCTTAATATAAAAAAGATATTTTGTTATAAATTATATTTACTTTCTGAGTTATGTGAGAATAAAGAATTTATTGCCCATTCAGTATCAGAATGTCATACTCAAATGATTTTTCTATGTTTCATTTATTTGTAGCATATCCCAGGTGTTCATTGTTGGGTTCCCACAAAAAGATATGACTCCAAGCTTTCAATATAAAACAATCAAACAGAAAAGTAAGCTGGTCAGTAAAATCATACTGTATGAGGAAGAAAAGAAAACATGTTCTTCTTACTTTTTGGTACAGTAGACTACATCTTAAGAATTAATCTGCGCACACCTGTAATCCCAGCGGCTCAGGAAGCAGAGACAGGAGGATCGCAAGTTCCAGACCTGAGGCAGTCTGCATAACTTAGTGAGACCCTATCTCAAAAAGTAAAAAAATGGGCTGAGGGTGCATCTCAGTGGTCCAGCACTTGCAGAGCATGCAAGCGCGAGGCCGTGGGTTCAAACTCCAGTACCAAAAAGAAAAGAAGAAGAAGAATTAATCTGGAGCCAGGTACAGTTGTACATGCCTATATTCCCAGCAACTCCAGAGGCAGGGGCAGGAGGATTGCAAGTATGAGGCCAGAGAAAGCCTGGATAACAATGAGAACCAGACTCAAGATAAAAATACTTAAAACGGTGACAGGAGGGAAGCTTAGTGGTAGAGCACTTGCAAAGTGTAACCAAGGCTCTGGCTTCAATCCCTCAGTACTGCAAAACAAAAAGAATTAATCTGGGATTCCAGGATAAAGTGGCAGATTAAAAGCTGCCTCCATGCAATTCTATGAATAAGAACAGTCAGGGTAACAGGACAGATTATATTCCAAAGACAGAAAGATAGGAAGAGCACTGGGAATCATGAAAGAAGAGGAAGGACAGCTGAAAAGCACAAAGAAACATAAATGTTATTCAGAGAAAACTAGGAAACAGCCCACAGTAACAACCTCAGTTCCCTGTGGGGTAGGAGAAGCTGAAATTAAATAGTTAAACCAGGCAGCCCAAGTAACAACAAATTAGCAAATTATAGGTTCAGGATAAGCCCACAGCTCTCACAAGCCTAAATCCACTGGAGAATTTGGTGTAACACTGACTTACTACATGGCAGGCCAGCACTGGAGAAATCAATTTTATGACTTTAGAGTACTATGGCCAGATACCACCTTGAGAGGGAGCCTAGTGTTTGAGTCTAAGATACTCTGGGCATGTGAAGCAAAGAATAATTAGAACTCAAGAAGCCAGGGGACACCCTACAACGGTGTCTGGGTGGGAGATGACCAGCAGAGGCAGATGTATGGAAGGGAAAGGTCAGACAGGGTCTCCCTGAGAAATTTAAAGAATAGGATGTTTAGGATATGGAGGGTACAGTGGCTGGTAGCCCTCCTCTCTGAGGCAGAGAGCAAATCCTTTGTGTGGGAATTATTACAGAGACTAAGCTCCAACACTCAAGTGTCTGTCAGTTTTTTATGCTGTGGAGACTTGGGTGTTGCTGTAATGCTGAAAGCTATGCCACCAGTACTTTAGATACCATCTGACACCATGGTGGTATCCACAGATACCATGGTGGACAGGTTTTAGCTGAGCTTACAAACTAAGACAGACTAGGAAGAAGGGCCTGGCAGCCCACTTCCAAAACAATTAGCCACTGAAAACACAATGAATAGCAGAGAAGCACTTTCAAATACAGTGACAGAAAATGAGGCCTGCAGGCTGGAAGGCATTCAAGAAACAACTCAGGAAGTGTTGCCTTCTCAAAGTAGAGCTGACAAGAATGGGAAAGCCACTGGGACCTCCCTTTGCTGAAGTGGCACAACTCAAAATGAGAAGAAACACAGTGGCTGCAAAAATGGGCTCAAACAATAAAAAGATCATGTGCATGGCACAATGTTGGGTAGTGTTTTGCTATGTTATACATGAGATCACTTATAAAATGGTTATAATCACTTATAAAATGGTTATATCACTTATAAAATGTGGTATACATGGGATCACTTATCAAATGGATCTAACTAGGGGGCACCTAACAACAAGAAGAACTCCAAGACCTTGGTCAGCAGACTGTTCAACAGCTGAACTATCTGAGTGCCACAAGTGCTTTGTTTGCAGGCAGGACTGAGCTCTGAGCCCAAGTCCAGTGGACTGGTGGATTTCCTCAGTGTCCTCCCTCCCACAGGATGGTTTACTACTGGGCAGGATCTGAAAGCACTAAGTCAAGGAGGCAGAAGGCTGGGTTTCCTCAGTTGTCCCCGTCTGGTGTAAATCACAGTTCTCTGCTTCCCCAACTCTCTGACACACTTGGGCAACACTCCTAGGCTTTAATGTTTGCCTACCCTTGATTGTACAAACTAGAGGGCTTCTGCAACAGTGGGAACCTCCCAGGCCATAGGCTGAAAAGCTTGTTGTAGCCAGCAGTGGCTCTTGGTATGCAAAGAAGAGAAGCTTCTGAAGAGAATGCAGGCCTAAAGCTAACAATATATCCTTGTCACACTCAGCCTTCAGCCTGTACACTCCATCAGCTTGAAAAACAGGAACTATAATGGACTCCAAATATGACTCATCCCTCCACCACCACATGACAGATTTCAGCATTAGAAGACCTAGAAAGAAGCATCTCCAATATATGTCATTTTTAAAACCTTTGCTCTTTTTACTATATTTTAATATTTTCTTTTCTTTTTCTCTTTCTTTTTTTTTTTTTTAAATCAGTACTGGGGGTTGAACCCAGGGCCTTGCAAGTGCTGTATCACTGAGCTGCATCCCCAGCTTTTTTTTTTTTTTTTTTTTTTTTTTTTTTTTTTTTTTTTTTTTTTTTTGTGAGACTGGTTCTCACTAAATTATGCAGACTGCCTCTGGTCTGGAAAGTGCGATCCTCCTGTCTCTGCCTCCCAAACCGCTGAAATTACAGGCATGCGCCACCATGCCCAGCTATTTTAATATTTTCTATTTTATATTATTTTAAAAATTTTTTGTTTTACATTTTATTCCTCTTCTTTATAGCCAATTTTTATGTGTTTTTTCTTCTCTTTTTTCCTTTTTTTGTGGTACTTGAAGGCTAAACCCAGGACCTTGCATACTTTGCAAGTGCTCGACCACTGATCTGCACTCCCAGCCCCTTTTTATTTTTTACCTTAAGACACGGTCTTGTTAAGTTACACAGACTACTGCTGGCTGGGAATTTACAACCCCCTGGCCTCTGCCTCCCAAATCACTGGGATTACATGTGAGTGCCACTGCTCCAAGGCTGTGTAGCTTTTCTTTATAATCAAATTTTTTACATGTCTTTTTCATTTCTCCTCTTTTTCCTAATATTTTTCTACTCTCTTGTTCTTTTTATTTTCTTTTATTTACCCTTGCTTCCTGCATTGTTCCTTCTCTGCCCCATCCTTTCTTTATTATTAATTTAACCTTAGTTAATTTTTAAATTCATCATTTATTCTACCATTATTTTTGCCATTTTTCTTTTCTATGGTTATTGGTAGTAAAGACTTACATTTAATTGATTTTAATAGTATTTCTGTATCTCGTTTGTGTTTGTAGTGTTGCTACTATGGCAGTTTGTTTTCTCCTAAGGGATTTAACCCTCAAGAGAAGACTGCTCACTAGAAGACCACCAAATAAAACTGGAAAAGATGTCTGTCCAACACAGGAAAATTATAACTTAGAAACACAAGAAATATGAAAAATCAAGGCAACATGACTCCTCCAATCATTCAACTCTTCAATAACTGAATCCAAAGATACTGAAATGATTGAAACGCCAAAAAAAATCAAAAATTTAGTTTTACAAATGATCAGTGACCACAAAGTGGATTCAAATAAACAGATGAATGAAGCATAATAGTCAATTCAAGATCTAGACAAATAATTTAATAATTTTGATAGAAATTTCATTTCAATTGTGACTACAACACCCAAGCCATGTGTGACATGATTAAGAGGCCAAACCTATGAATGTGGGTGTAAAATAGAGAACTGAGATACAGACTAAATGCACAGAAAACTTATAGCAGGAAAAAAAAAAAAATCCCAAATTTAAAGAATGAAATGGACATCTAAATTTTACTCTTAACATTTTCAGTTAGATTTACTTTATGATAAAACATAAACTCTCCTTCCTAGGGTTAAACCATGAGATTCTTCCTCCTTTATGCTTGCACCTTTCCTCAATGTATGCACCTCTGTTCCAGACTATAAGACCATACCTACTTTTCTATGCCTTTTGTCAACATGATTTATTGTTTGTTCCTATTATAGGCCAAGTTTACATTAGATGTTTTACTAGTTTTTACCTATTAACCTCAGAGTTCTCCTTTCAGGTCACTCACTGACCTTTGAGAATGCAGCATCTTTCCTTAATTTGAACTATTCCTCTCCCTACTTAATTAAACCATTTAATTATAAAATGACTGCTTTACCTGTACCAACCAGGGTTTCTCTATTGTCATGTGGCCCACACCTGATTCCATGTCTCCTGACTTATAGTGCTCACCAAGAGCCAGGCTATGCTCCTATGCCTGACTCCCAAGTTCCTAAATTAATGGGAAATGCCTCCTATCTTCAAGAGACACTTTCTTCATGAACTCCTTATATTCTCTCTCCTAAATGAGTAATTCTCCTTCAACTCCTAATGACTCACCTCTTAGATATAGACATTCCTTCTCCACCATTGTGTAATCCCAACATAAACCAGGTGCCCAAAACATGCAAATCCAAATATGGACGTATTACAAAACTCCCTCAAATGGGAGATGTTCCTTCTTTAGAGACTTCTGATAAGCCCGGAAACCAACTCTTTAGTCATCTAACTTTGCAGAAGCAACAGATCTAGCATCCCTCTGTCTAGGATCTCAGAAAGGGTCTCATTGCCTCAAAGTAAAGTATCCCAGATTTTTCTCTTTAGTTATCAAATTAGCTTATAGATAAGTAAGTGCTTGATTGTTAAGTTTTGCTTTTGGCCATTTCAGCAACTTGGATAAAACGGAAGCCCAAAAGGCCAAGGGAAAGTGATTACAGGCAAGAGAATAAGCCCAATTGATATCCTTTAGTCCTGGGAAATACTATATTTCCCCAAATTAAAACATGCCACCTCAGAGAAACCCCAGGCAAAATAAGAGATTCTTCAGAGGCTAATGCCAGCCTCCAACAGAGTCCTAAGCAAATAGGGCTTTTGCCACCTCTGCAAAGAGGACCCCACTGTAAGTAGTAAAATCTTGCTCTCTGATGAGAGGATAGGCCTTCATTCAGCTTCAATAATGGTTGCCCTCGAGAACTGATATTGCCCAGAGGTTCTTGGTGAGGCCTACCTCTAGAATCTACAGAAGACCATCAAATAGCCTCTGGGTGACTCTTGACATGGCAGGTATAAATGTTACTTTCTTTCTGATACTGAAGGCTTTGTTCTCTGCCGAAATTAAAATTACCCAGGACCTCTTTCTATGTGGTAACCTATGTGGTAACCAATGTTAATGAGAATGTCCAAAATCAAAGATTTTCCTTTAAAATCTGTTTGGCTACCCACACAGTTAACAATGATACATTTTATGGGGCCACAAACACATTTTCCCTCTTACAAAGGGAAAATTTAAGGGAACTTTATTAAAACATATTAATGGAGTTCTTCTGCCTCCTGATAACAAAGTGTGTGAGCCACACACACAGCCATCAAACTATATATTACAAAAACCTAGAGACAAGCGTCCAGCTTCTTCCCAGATGGAAAAGCCCCTACCAGCCTCCCTTATTAAACACATTGCTTAATAATACCTGTTCCTTCTGACTCTCCACAGCCTCAAGAAAATCTTGGGGATAAAACTGCCTACACCTGTGAACTATACAAAAGCCTAAATTATCTTTAAACAAGAGAAAAGGGCCCCAGAACAGACGGCCACCTGTTACTTTTCCATCCCCCTATCACATCTATGTGGACCAATATACTTATGGTGTATATGCAAAAATGTCCCAAATATTTGGGATCCCATATCCCTTTCAACCCCTCACAGCAGCCAGCCTAGAATACTCAATCCTATATCGTTTCCCCACCACTGATCATCTGGGAAACTGGCCTTACAAATTAATTTCTCCCCATGCATAGAACCCTTAGCTGGAATATCCTGGCTCTGTAGCTCCAATGTCTTCCTATGCCTCCCCACTAATTGAACAGGCACCTGCACCCTGGCCTATCTATCACCAACATCAATATCATGTCCTCTTGGCACCCCATTCCCAATGGCTTTATCGCTTACTGAGCCCCCTCATCATAATCCTGCTCATTCTGTTTGTTCCCTGCCTAATTCCATTTCCGAGCGCTTTCATTCAGGCATAAGAAAATTTCTGCCATGGTCATGGCCCAATTTCTCATGCTGTCTCCAAGGACACAGCAGCAAGCCCTCCTATCAATACTTGGCATCTCTCCACCTCCCTAGGATAACTACCCCTACTCAGCAGGAAGCAACCAGGAACCAGAACTTCACCCCTTTTCCTATATAACAAAAAGCCAAGAATGAGAGGATTAAGAGCCCCTCTGCTGACAGAGCTCAAAGGTCCTAAGAAAAGGTCCTAAGATGGTAGGGATCACCTGATGACCTGGCATGGAAGGGAAAAGTCTCCCTTCTTGCCTCTCCCCTTCCTGCAAGGAAAATTTTCTAGTCAATAAGACAAAGACTTTGACAGTCCTATAAAAGCCCCAGCCTTACCTCTGTTAGTAGTGGTGGTGGTGGTTGTTAGGTGCTGTCAAGTCAGGTCTGACTCATGGCAACCCTCATGGAGTTTTCAGTGGCTGATTGTTTTGGGATTGCTTTAGGAGTAGATTGCCACATCTTTCTCCTATCAGTTTGTGGTAGCGTACCTATTTCCCTCCATTCCCAAACTGCTGTCCCACAGCTTCTTTTCCCCTCCCAGCTCTTTACTTGGCCCAAATAAACTTGTACCTCTTTAAAAAAAAAACCCTAGAAATAAACTTTACTAAGGAGAGGAAAGACCTCTACAATGAAGACTTTAAAACGCTGAAGAAAGAAATTGCAAAAGACTTTAAAGATGGGAAGACATCTGTGTTCATAGCTCAGCAGACTTAACACTGTGAAAATGGCTTTATTACTCAAAGCAAGCTACAAAGTCAATTCCCACTTTGATGCAATTCCCATCAAAATTCCAATGACATTCCTCACGTAAATATGAAAAAAATCCTAATTATTATATGGAAGTATTAAAGACCCAATACAGCCAATGCAATACTGAGCAAAAAGAGCAATGCAGGGGCTACTACATCTGATTTCATACTACAGAGCTATAGTAACAAAAAAAGAATGGTACCAGCATAAATAGAGCAATGGAAAAAATAGAGGTCCAGAAATAAGCCCACATAGCTACAGTCATCTGATTCTTGACAAAGGTACCAAAAACATACATTGGAAAAAAGACAAGAAAATGGCCAATAAATACATTAAAAAATGTTCAATACCCTTAACCATCATGGAAATGCAGAGCAAAGTACACTAAAATTCAATCTCACCCCAGTCAAAAGTGCTCTCATTAAAAAAAAAAAAAGGCAACAATGAATGCTGAAAAGGATCAGGGAAATGAACCCATTGTTGAAGGGAATGTAGGTTAGTCCAGCTATTACAGAAATCAGTATGGAAGTCCCTCAAAAAATTAAAAATAGAACTACCATATGACCCAGCCATACCACTCCTGAGTATATACCAAAAAGAATCTAAGTCACACAACAGAAATACCTGCATACCCGTGTTTACTGGGGCATTATTCACAATAGCAAAGTTATGGAATCAGCCTAGGTACCCATCAACAGATGAATGAATAAAGAAAATGTAGTTCATATACACAGTGGAGTTTTATTCAGCCATAAAGATTAATGAAATTATGTAACTTACAGGAAAAATGGATGGAACTGGATGGACATCTTTGTTAGGCAAAAAATTGAGAATCATAAAGACCAATATAATGTGTTTTCTCTCATATGAAAATCTAGATTAAGAAACAAAAACATGGAAGTAGAATGGGGACTACTCAAGAAGAAGGAAACCAATATTAGAAGGGAGGAATGTTATTTTTGTTGTTATTCCAATAACACAGGCTAATGTGGAGGAGAGTAAATATGATCAGAATACATTACATAAATGTATGCAAATGTCATAATGAAGCTATTTTATATAATTAATACAGATTAATAAAAAACTCAATATAAAAATAATATATATTCAGAATATATTCAAAAACTCAATATAAAAAATATATACTCAGAAAAACTGAATATAAAAATGTTTATACAGATCCCAGCTACTCGGGAGGTGGAGGCAGGAGGATCCCAAGTTTGAGACCAGAGGCAGTCTGTGGAATTTAGCAAGACCCAGTCTCAAAAAGTAAAAAAAATGGGCTGGGGGTGCAGCTCAGTGGTATAGCACTTGCAAAGCATGCAAGCATGAGGCCCTGGGTTCAACTCCCACTACCACAAAAAAAGAAAAAAGAAAAAGTTTATATTAAGAAGAAAAGAATTAATTATCTACCATATATTCTCAAATCTAATCTGCACACTTTCAACAGTTTTAGAGGGCTAAAATGTCAGATTTGGATTAGAATCACATGCAGATTAGATCTGAGGTTGAGAGCTGGCTTGGGGGAAATTAATACAATCACTACACATGTCACAAAACAAATACAATGCACTAATTTATTATTATATTTATTATCATTTACCTATTATTCATCACACTTGTCATCATTGCTCATAACTACAATGTAAATCTGTGCTTTCGACCACTGCACTATCAAATTTATTCAGTTGCCCTGTGGACAAGAAGCAGCTGAAGGAATGGAGCAAAGCAGAATCGTGAACAAACTTTTTCCTGTTTAAGGAACTGCCAAAACCTGATTTGTGGACTGGTTCAAGAATATACAGTATTTTAAAAATAAGAATATTCTCTGCTCTTACAGATTGTTATGGTTAATTGTGACTGTCAATGTGACTGGATTAATACATACCCAGGAGATTAGTAAAGCACTCAACTTTGGGGACATGTGTGTGATTGTGTTTTGAGTCAATTAGATCATGTGGCTTCTGATTCTTAATATGACGGCATTACTAGGAAGTGGTAAAGGTAGGAGGTGGGGTCTGGTTGGAGAAAGTATGTCACTGAGGGCATGTAGTTAGGGCTATATCTTCCCCTGGACCCCTCCTATATTTGCCTTTCTCTGCTTCCTGGCCACTATCATGTGAACTTTTCTGATTCGCCATGAGATTCCCACCATGATGTATGAAACTATCAGACAGAATAAATCTTTTTTCCTTTAAGTTGTTTATGTCAAGTGTCTTGATGAAAGTGATGAAAAGCTAATACAGAAAATTGGTACCAGAGAAATGGGGTTGTTACTGTGACTAAATCTAACAATGTAGTTCTTAAACCTGTGGAACTCGTTTCCAGGAGGAATTTGGAAATATATGAAGAAGTGAGCTACAGAAAGCCTAGAATGCTGTACACATAGTTTAGAGGGTAATTCTGGCCAGAGCTCAGAAGACAAGAATGCCAATGGGAATGTGGACAGGAAAGACATGCTCCTTAAGTTTTCAATGAGAAGGAAGACTCTACTAGAAATTGAGTTAGAGGTCATTCATGTTACACCATGGTGAAGGAATTATCTACTTTTTATCCATGACCTGAGACTTAATGAGAGGCTGAATTTAAAGATGGAGGAGTAATTAATCTGATAGTAGAAAGTTGAAGCCAGTTCAGAATGCATGCTTTGGCATGGGTATTGCTGGCTACTTTTAGTTAAATTTATAATGATAATTGTGAGCAAAAAGTAGAGCAGAAAGACTTGAAAATCTTACAATTTGAGCACAAGAGCCTATGTAAACTTGGGGCTAAGGAAGGCAGGGTTTTTTAAGAGATTGTTGTTGCTGATGTTAGGTGCCGTCAAGTCAGTATCTGACTCATAGCGACCCTACATACAACAGGTGAAACACTCTTGTCAGTGCTTCTCTGCTGTTCATAGGGTTTTCAATGCCTGATTGATTTTTGGGAGTGGGTTGCCGGGTCCGTCTCCCAAGCCTACAGCACCTGATGTTCCCAGGTGGTCTCCCATCCAGGTACTAACCAGGCCCGACCCTGCTTAGCAGGGATCAGATGCCACAGGGCTGTGGCTGCAGGCTTTAAGAGATTAGCATCATTAAAAAAGAAGGCAAATATTTTGCACCAGCACAATAGGAAAGATGCCTTGAGGGCATCAAAAGAATTTCCCAGACAATTGCATTATTGGGAGATGGTGGAAGGTATGAGGAGGACTGTAGTTCAAGGAAGTAGGTCATTGGGGGTATATTCCTGGGGGCCATCTTGCTCTGGCCCTTTCCTGTATTACTTTTTCTCTGCTTCCTGGTGGCCACGACGTGAACTGCTTTGCTCTACCATGCCCTCTCCACCATGATAAACTGAAACTGTGATCCAAAATATCTCTCTCTCTCTCTCTTTCATTTTTTTTTTTTTCAGGACTGGGGGTTGAACTCAGTGCCTTGTTCATAGTAGGTAAGTTCTTTACCTCTGTGCTGCACTAGCAGCATTCCCATTATTATTCCTCGTCTTCTTCTTTTTCCTTTTCCTTTTCCTTTTCTTCCCTCCCTCTTCCTCACATTCCTCCTCCTCCTCTTCTTCCTCACCTCTTCCTCTTTCTCTTTTGCCTCATCCACTTCTCTTTCTTCTCTCTCTTTTTTTTTTGTAAATGCTGAGGATTGAACCCATGGCCTCACACATGCTAGACTAGCACTCTACAACTAAGCCATATCCCAAGCACTAAAATAAATCTTTTTTCCCTTAGATTAATTATGTCAGGTATTATCACAAAGAAAAAAAGCTAACTAATACAAAAATGTAGAATATTTACCACATGGGTAAAGGCCAAAGGAGGAAGAAAAGTAAAGTAATAGTTATTCAGTTAGGCATTGTTAAGTACTTTCACGTAATCTAATCCTCACTCAACTCTGATGTGAACTTTCTCACATTCTCATAGATGAGGAAACTAAAGTTAATAGAAGGTAAAGAGCTTCTTGAATACCATTATGAGGGGCAAGGTGTAGAGAAAGGAACCAAAATCTCCAACTCCAAAGCATATGTGCATCTTTCCACTTCAAATGATTCTCCTTAAAGTCTGAGACTTAAAAAAATTGCAAAAATGCAAATACTGGGTAATATCATATATTTTTTCAGTGTTTTAGTTTTACCCATGACAATAGCAAATGAAATCTGAACATTCTGTTTCAACCTTCAGATATGGAGCCTAATATGAAACAGCCAAGGCAGAAGCTTCCTATTCACAACATATTCCAAAAGTAATCAATTATACAGATAAGCATTCAGATAAGCACAAAATTTTAGATAGGTAGATGCTTTCCCTTCTCGGGGACATCTTATGATCTCTAACCTGAAAAACAATCTGATACTGAAGACCTTAAAATAGTTCCATGTTCTTATCATTGTTTAATTATTCACTTCAGAAGCTCCAGAGATCAGGGGCCTATGCCAAAGGAGGGTGGCAACGTCCTGGAAAGGGATTGATATTAACATAGGAAAGTGAGGCCAGCCAAGCAAGAAGTGAAATCACTGAGGGATCCATGTAAGGAAGACACATTGAATGAGGCAGCAATTTAGTGAGGTCAGAAAAGTATTTTCATATAGGACTAAGTAAATAGGTAAACTATCTAGGAACTATAGGATGAAGGCTGTGAAAAGAGAAGTATGAAAAGTCAGAAAGTCAGAGAACAAACTTTATTGGGGTTGAGTTATAACTGCAACTACAGATATGAATTTATTGCTTTTGACATATATAGACTGAAACAGGAAAAATACTGCTATAAAGTCTAGGAAGTATATCAGTCTATGGCTGCAGGGAGAGATAAGAATATAGAGAGAGACTCTCTGCAAGGCACAGGCACACAGGCAATACCTAAAAATAGTAAAGCAAGAACATTAAGGAAACTCTTCCTGCAAACTAGGAGTACTCTAATTACAAAAAATTCTAGAAGAATCTGAAACCTGCAGTACACCATAAGTAAAACTAGCAATGAAAAACTCAAACTCAGCTCAACTTCTGACAAAATTGATTCAACTCCTGACACCAACAGTTGTTGTTCTTGTTGGTTGCCATCAAATTGGATTCAACTCATAGTGACTCTATATACAACAGAACAAAACACTACCCAATACTGTGCTGTGCACATGATCTTATGTTTGAGCCCAGTGTTGCAGGCACTGTGTTTCTTCTCATTTTTGAACTGTGCCACATCAGCAAAAGGAGATCCCAGGGGCTTTACTCCATTCCCATTATTAAGGTTGACTCTACTTTAAGGAGGCAACTCTTCCAGTCATTCCTTGAATGCCTTCTAGCATGGGGGACTCATTTTCCAGCACTACAACTGACAGTGCTTCTCTGCCATTCAGAGAGTTTTCAATGGCTAATTGTTTTGAGAGTGGACTGCCAGGTCCTCCTCCCTAGTGGCACTAAATGTAGAGGTATGCTATTCCAGTTATAAGTATTATTAAAATTAGTTATTAACATTAGTCTTCATTGTCCTATACTTGGTATCTGACATCCAATCAAAAATTATGAAATAAATAGGAAAGCAAGAAAAACTATCCACTGTATAGAGACAAAGCAAGTGACAAAGCCAAACACAAAAAGGCTTAAGCAATCAAATTGTTGTTGTTGCTGTTAGATGCCATGGAGTCAGTATCTGACTCATAGCGACCCTACATACAACAGGTGAAACAGTATTGTTACTGCTTCTCTGCTATTCATAGGGTTTTCAATGGCAGATCATTTTTTGGGAGAGGGTTGCCAGGTCTGTCTCCCAAGCCTACAGCACCTGGCATTCCCAGGCAGTCTCCCATCCAAGTACTAACCAGGCCCGACCCAGCTTAGCTTCCAAAATCTGACAGGACCAGATGCCACAGTGGTATGGCTGCAGGTAAAAAAACAAAAAAACAAAAAAAAAAATTCAAATAGAAAATTGGAAAAAGAGTATGTTAATATTTTTAAACACTCAATTTATAAAGTACACATAACAAGAAATTTTCAGAAAGAAATAAAAAATAAAGGAGTCAAATGAAATGTTAAAAGTTAAAACAATAAAATAAAGCATAATAACATCTTATTTCTATAAAGAAATAAGATAAAAAAATGCCTTTAAAAGGCTAAGGAGTACACTGATACAGCTAAGGTAAAAATCACTCAACTTGGGGAGAGATCCATACAAATTACATAAACTGAAATACGTGGAAAAAAAATGTGCAGACCTCCAGTTTCTGTTCAAGGATGCAAAAACTGGAAATTACCATCCCATCCTAACAAGTAAAAAAGCTAACACACCAAAAAGGCAGCTATTCTTGTTACATCTGTAAGAGAAATCCATCACAGGGAAATCCATTACCCAAAAATTGGAGAGAAATAAAGATGAATATATGGAATCATAACTTACTGGAGCAGAAACCCAAAAAATGAAGCCTCTGCCAAGAACCAGTGCCTAGACAGGGAAATCCAAATTGTAAGTGACAAATTGTGGGAAGCTCAGTGTGGTCAACCTGTGGAATTAAAATCTGCAGAGGAACCCAGTCATGGGAGCATCTCACACTTTTGGAAGTTTTAATCTCTTAAAGTTCTACCTAATTCTTATAGTAAATACTGTAAAAACAAAAACAAAACAACAACAAATACGCCCATACTTCTGGCTAAAAGAAAAGAAACCATTTTGAAATATGTCAGAGCACTCTGATCTTCTTAAGCTCTGGCCCCAGGAGAAATGAGTTAACCAGAGCCTAACCTGTTGAAGTTTTATCAAAACCTAACAGACCTGGAGAAAGGGAAAACACCCTTTCAGCCCCCTCTAGCCTTCCATGTTGGTCAAGGAAAATGCCCAGTTTCAGCTAATATTACCCATCTTGTCACACCTAGTGGGGATGGAAAGTGCTGAGAAACATACGAAATTCATAGCGCAAGAGCCCAGGCTCAAGCTAATATTACCCATCTTGTCACACCTAGTGGGGATGGAAAGTGCTGAGAAACATACGAAATTCATAGCGCAGGAGCCCAGGCTCAAGCTTGAGGCCTAATCATAGGACTACAGAAGACTTCCACTCCCCTCACATCTTACCATCACATGACTAAAGGCCTACTTATAGCAGTTTCTTTTACCATGTACATCATATGTGGTTATCAAGGAAAAAAACTACAAAACATATTAAGTGGCAAAAAAAAATAATAATAAGGTTGAAGAGAAGGGAAAAGCATTAGAATTAGACTCAGATGTGGCAAAAAGTTTGCAACTGTCAGGCTGAGAAAATAAAACAGTTATGATTAATAGCCTATGGGTTCCAATAGATGAAGCAGACAGCATTCCAAAAAAAAAAAAAAAGGTGGTCAATGTAGACAAAGAAATGGGATACTATGAACAAACTGGTAGTAGTAGGAAATGCTAGAAGAAAAAAAAAACAAAACACTGCAACAGAAATTAAGATGAATCCATCTCTTGACCTAATTAATAGACTGGACATGAGAAAATAATTTCTGAGCTTGAGAATATCTCAATAGAAAACTCCCCCACTGAAAAGACTAAAAATAAGGAAGAGAATATCAAAGAATTTTGGAACAATTACAAAAGATATAACATACATACAATGGGTATATTAGAAGAAGAAAAGAAACAAAAGAAATACTACAATGATGACTGAGAATTTCCTCAAATTAATGTTAGACATCGAACCACAGATTCAGGAAGCTCAGAAAACATCAAGCAGGACAAATGACAGGGAAAAAACAATACCTGGGCATACCATATTCAAACTGCAGAAAATCAAAGGTAAAATATACCATAAATAGGCAGAGGAAAAAATACCTTACCTATAGAGGAGAAAAATTAAGAATTAGATTCAACTTCTCAAAAATGATGTGCTATAGTTTAGATATAGTTTGAATATGCCCCTCAAAGAATCATGTGTTAAAAGATAGGTTCTCAATGTGGTGATAAGAGGTGGTGGAATCTTTAAGAGATGGGGCCTATTAGGAAGTAAATAGGTCAGGAGGAAGCACCCTTAGAAGAAATTAATGTAGTGTTTTGTGGGTACCCTCTAAGATATCACAAGAATGGGTTTTTATAAACAATGAACCTGGCTGATGAACTTCTGGCTTCCTATCTCACTATGTAATTTTCTTACATAGTGCTCCCACCACTGTGATGCTGTAATAGTTACTTTTGCGTAGCTTTGACCACAACACTTGAAACAACAACCTAAATGAACAAAGACTTATTTTAGCTCATAGTTTCACAGACTTTAGTGCCCAGTTCTTGACTCTATTGATTCTGGGTCCATGGTGAGGCAGAATATCATAGTGGTAAGAACACATGGAAGAAGAAGCTATTCACCTCATGGCAGACAAGAAGCAGGGAGACCTGAAGAGTGCCGGGCAAGATACGTCCTTCAAAGATATGATCTCAGTGACCCACTTCTTCCTGATAGGCCCACTTCAAAGTTTCCAGAGCCTCTCAAAACAGCACCACCAGCTAAGGATCAAGTATTCAACACATGAGCCTGTGGAGGACATTTCATATTCAAACCACAATAGATCCTATTTTCCCTGAGACCCTTATCAGCGGCCAATCAGATGAGGCTTCCTGACCTTGGACTTTCAGCTTCCAAAACTATAAGCTAAGTAGTCATTACTTTATAAAAAACGCAGTTTCAGGTATTTTGTTGTGGTAACAGAAAGTGGGCCAAAATACCATGAAAGCAAAAGGATAATGGAGTAAAATATTTTTAAATGTTGAAAGGGGAAAAACCCCACCAACCTGGAATTCTGTACCTTGTGAAATTTTCTTTCAAAAGTGAAGAAATAAGTACTTTGTCAGATAAACAAAAGGGGGGGAATTTCTTGCCATAAAGCCTGCCTCGAAAGAATGTTAAAAAGTTATTGAGAGAGAAGAAAAATTATATAGGTCAGAATTGTGGATCTACATTAAAAAAAAAAGAGCATCAGAAAATAAATACACAAAGACAAAATAAAAACTTTGATATTCCTTTATCTACAAGTAACAGTTGGTTCAAAAAAATAATAGCAATAATGTATTCAACTATGTATATACATATTTCATCCACATGTATGCTGATGTATAAGCAAAATGAACTACACAATAATACAAGGGATAGGAGTTAGGGGTATTTTGTTATTACAAGGAACACACATTAAGTGATGAAGCGGCATAGTATTACTTAAATGTGTACTTAGATAAGTTGCAAATGTACATTGAAAATTCTGGGGCAACCACTAAAAACCTGAAAAAAGAGAAGAGAGAAAATGCAGTCAAAGTGCCCAATTAGAAACATAAGAGCCCAAAAAAAGGGTAGAAGATAATAATTGTAACAAATAGAAAACACTAAGAAACAAAATAGATAGTAATTCAGATATATCAATAAGCATTTTGAATGTCAACGGTTTAAATATATCAACTAAAAGTCAGAGATAGTCAGATTGAGTCAAAAGATAAGACATATATGTTGTCTATAAGAAATCCACTTAAAATATAAAGGTATGTACAGATTAAAAGTAAATGAGTAAAGAAAGGTATTATCAAGCCAACACTAATTAAAAGAAAATATGAATATATTAATTGTGGACAGGGCAGGCATCAGAGCACAGAAAATTACAAAAGATAAAAGGAGGCATTACCTAATGACAGAGACAACTTTTCAAGACAGAATCCATAACATGGATACACCTAACAACAATGTCAAAATAAGTAAGACAAAAACTGATAGAACTGTAAGGAGAAACATGATACGATACTGCACTTAGACTTTGATATCCTTCTATCAGAAATGGACTGATCCTGAAGCAGAAAATCACTACAAACATAGTTGAAATCAACAGCACCATTAATCTACTGGATATAAGGGACATCTATAAACTAATTCATCCAGTAACAGTAGAACACACATCCATCTCAAGCTCACATGGAGAACTTACCAAGACAGACTACATCCTGGACCATAAAATAAACTTCAATAAATTCAAAAGAACAGCAATTATACAATGCCTGTTCTCAGACTACAATAGAATTAAACTAGAAATCAATAATAAAAAAGACAGCTGGTAAAAAAAAAATCGCTACTTGCAGATTAAACAATATATTTCTAGGAAGGAGAGCATGAGAAGTAATGGGGGTAAATATAAGCAGTGTAAAATGATATGTTGTTGTTGTGGTTGTTGTTGTTGTTGTTGTTGTTGTCTGGTGCCATGGAGTCCGCATCAGACTCAGAGCACCCCTAAGTACAACAGGTAAAACAGTATTGTTAGTGTTCCTCTGCTATTCATAGGGTTTTCAATGCCTGATTGTTTTTTGGGAGTGGGTTGCCAGATCCTTCTCCCAAGCCTACAGCACCTGGTGTTCCCAGGTGGTTTCCTATCCAAGTACTAACCAGGCACGACCCTGCTTAGCTTCCGAGATCTGAGGGGATCAGACACCACAGTGGTACTGCTGCAGGCAAACAAACTCTTAGATTTGACAAATACATCTAGCAAAGTAGCAGTATACAAAAATCAACATTCAAAAACCAGTAGCATTTGTATATGCCAATAACAAACATGCTGAGAAAGAAATCAAGAAACAGGTGCATTCACAATAGCCACAAAGGAAAAAAAAAAAAAAAAAAAAAAAAACAAAAAAAAAAAAAAAAAAAAAAAAAAAAAAAAAAAAAAAAAAAAAAAAAAAAAAAAAAAAAAAAAACAATAAACCTAACCAAGGAGATGAAAAGACCTCTACAATGAAAACTTTAAATCACTGAAGAAAGAAATTGAACAAGACATCTGAAAATGGAATCACCTTCCATGCTCATTAGAATCAATATCATGAAAATGGCTACACTACTGAATGTGATCTACAGATTCAATGCAATCCCCATTAAAATTCCAATAACATTTTGCAGAAATAGAAAAAACAATATTAAATTTCATAAGGAAGTACAATAGACTATGAATAAAGTGAAAGCAATCCTGAGCAGAATGAACAATGCAGAAGGCATCACAATATCTGACATCAAATTATACTAACAAGGCATAGTAATAAAAACAGCATGGCACTGGCATGAAAACTGACATGCAGACCAATAGAACAGTTTATAAAGGACCACAGAAATAACTCCCCATAGCTATACACACCTGATTTTTGACAAAGGTGCCAAATACAACATTGTAGAAAAGATAGCCTCTTCAACAAATAGCGCTTGGAAAACTGGACATCTACATGTAGAAGAATGAAATTAAAATCTCTCTCTCTCACCCTGTATTAAAACTCAATTCAAAACAGATCTAAGATTCTGATGTAAAACCTAATATTCTGAAACTCCTAAAATAAAATATAGGGAAACCACTTAAAATATAGACATAGGCAAGAACTTTCTACAAAGGACTCTAACAGCCCAAGAAATAGTAGAAAGAACTGACAAATGGGGCTGCATGAAATTAAAAAGCTTCTGCACAGAAAAGGAAATAGTAAAGAAAGAGCCTACAAAATAGGAGAAAAATCTTTGCCAACTGCACATCTAACAATAATATCAAGACTATAGAAAGAACTCAAAAAATTAAGACAACAAATGAACAAAATAATCGAATCAATTAGACAAATTGAACACTTCTCAAAAGCACAAAAGGCCATTAAGTATGTTTTAAAATGTTCAACATCCTTAGCTACCGTGGCCAATGCAACTTAAAACTACACAAGATTCCATCTTACCCCAGCAAGAACTGCTAGCACCAACAAAACAAAAGAAACAAGTGCCAGAGAGGATACAGAGAAAGGGGAACACTTACACACTGGTGGTGGAAATACAAATTAGTGAATGGAAATCTGTATGGAGTTTCCTCAGAAAATTGAAAATAGAACTATCATATGATCTAGCTATATCAAAGGAATCCAAGTGAACACATCACAGAGATATCTGCATATCCATGCTCACTGCAGCACTGTTTATAATAGCCAAGATATGGAATTAGCCTAGATGTCCATTCACAGATGAATGGATAAATGAAATGTGGCATACATACATAGTAGAATTTTATGAAATTATATCATTTGCAGGAAAATAGATGGGTCTGGAAATTATTATACTAAGATAAATAAGCTTGGCTCAGAAAGACAAATATGGCATGTCCACCCTTATATGTGCTATCTAGACTTGGGGGATAAAATCTGTGTGTGTGTGTGTGTGTGTGTGTGTGTGTGTGTG
>VMDO01018512.1:0-11107 GCA_007922755.1 Pedetes capensis
AAGGACATATAGAAAAATACTATATAGTAAAAGATAGAGAAGACTTGGATGGGAAACTTAGATAGGAAGGGGGGAGGGGGGAAACATAGAGGAGGGTAAGGGGTAACCTATATGAATAATGCTTATCAAATTGCATATATGAAAATTGTCACAACGAAAAGCATGTCAAAATGAATCACATTATGATGTACATTAAAAACTTCTAATAAATAAAAAAAAAAAGAATTCGTATCCTTAAAAACATGGACATTCTTTTGTATTCTTTAATGTTACTCAAAGTTCTGTTTGGTTCCTTGTAGTTTTTAGTAATTTAATTTTATGTTCTAGATTCCTTCAAGGTCTGCTCATGACCTGCCTCTATAAGGGATAGATTCAGGACAACAGGAAATACCCTTTTTAAAAATTACTTTTGGTAACCTCAGGCTGTTTTGTGGTATTTGAGTCTGTCTTTGTTTCTAGAAGACATCTACTCACAAGAAAGAAAGGAATCTATTTTTGCCCTACTTGCTAATCAGCGTATTTTTCAGAGCTGAAGAGGCTATCAACTTAAACAGATTAAAGCTAGCTGGACATATAGTTTTTGACTATACATCCAGATATTATTGTGTGGAATATAATGACCTCTGAATATATTCTGTCCTTCATAATTCTGGATGTCAGAGGTCCACATGAGGTTTACATAGCAATTGCTCCTCATAGATCCAGAAATAAAGCATGGTTAAGTAAGGCAAAGATCCAGAAATAAAGCATGATTTAATAAGGCCCTACATGTGGGTGCACTGAACAAGAATCTTGGTGCGAAAAGTAAACTTTATAACCAATCACCTAGGAACTATGGAGATGGTAGCAATTTTGTTCTCTATTAGAGTTTTGTAGTCCTGTTTAGAAAAGGTCATCCCAGAGCATCTGTAATTATCACAAAGACCTTCTTTATACAAAGCCTACTTCTTCTTTGCCCTTATTTACTATTATACAACACAACAGAAGAATTCTCTTTTTCTTCTGCATTTGTATATCTGTGTACTTGATGTGCTAGAGTGACCTTTTAAAGAGTGTATCCATTTCACTGCTTCTCTGTGAGATATGCTTGCAGCCGTAGCCCTGTGGCATCCGATCCTATCAGATCTCAGAAGCTACTCAGGGTTGGGCCTGGTTAGTACTTGGATGGAAGACCGCCTGGGAACACCAGACACTATAGGCTTGGGAGATCCACCCAGCAACCCACTCCCCAAAATCAATCCACCATTAAAAACCGTGTAAATATCAAAGAAGCACTGACAATACTGTTTCGTCTGTTGTATGTAGGGTCACTATGAGTTGGATACCAACTCACGGCACCTAACAACAACCATGGGATATTATATAATTTAAGGACACATGAAATATGCTACAATTTAAAGACACATATTATTCTACTAACAAATATTTTTAAGTACCAATTATATGCCAGCAATTGTGTTAGGTGTGGAATTATATTGAGTTCTACTTTTTCTTAGGTTGTAGAAAGTCAGAAGAGAATGTTACTTCCTCCCTAATAATTACAACAAGTTGGATAATATACAAGGGGACAAATACTGAACTTGTTAGAGAACTGAGGGTACAAGGTAACCTAAGAAACTTAAAAAGAAGCCTCCCGTGACAGAAAGGAGACCCCTTTAGCTGAGCCACAGCAGTAAGAGGAAGCTGCTAACGACATGGCTGGGTTTTAAACACTGAAGCACTAAGATTTCTACATCCACTCACTTTTCTCTGGCCCTTCACTGCAAACTCATAAGAAAGATTGGAGACTGAGAAGTGTCAGTGAAAGAGACTCTTTAGTGTAAGTGTTCATGGCCACCTAAGTGGGATGGTGAAGAAAGATAACTGAGTGAAGACATTGTCACCCATGTAGCAAGTTCTGTCAAAAGGCATGCTGCCATTGGAGGAATGGCTGAGTTCATTCCTCTTTAAGTCTACAAAACTGCAAGAAATCCTCCAGCCCTCCAGTTCTCAATTCAGAGACTGTCAGGCTAGATTTTAAAAAGGACCCAAATAGGTCTGGGGTTGTGGTTCTGTAGTAGAGTGCATGCCTAGCATACACGAGGCCCTGGGCTCAATTCCCAGAATCACACACACACACACACACACACACACACACACACACACACACACACCCTTCTAGTAATCATAAAAGAGGGTATGACTAATGATTCATGAAGTTACCTACCTGATGGTTCCTTACTATGGGAATCACTCAGCTTTCCCACTTTTGACATGTCTAAATCATGAATCCCCCACGTGTCTATCAGCTTGTCATGCTGTGGGGGTTTGTGTGTTGCTGTGATGCTGAAAGCTATGCCATTGGTATTTCAGATTCCAGCAGGGCCACTCTTGGTGAACAGGTTTCAGCTGAGCTCCAGACTAAGGCAGACTAGGGAGAATGACCTGGCAGCCCACTCCCTTATTTTCCTTATCGTCCCTTCTGATTAGAATTCTCTTTCCATTCAGAGCATTTGGGGAGTCTTTTTAACATTTAAAACTGAATCTAACTATTGTTTCTGACTGTTTTCTGGACTCTCCTATCTCCATTACTATCTCTCCAAAGTTAATTATTCCATCCTTCAAACAATTTCTGGATGTACATATACATATATCTCCCTCATCTGTCAGCTTCTTATGCAGTGGGGCGTTGTGTATTGTTGTGATACGAAAAGCTATGCCCTTGGTATCTCAAATACCAGCAGGGCCACCCATGGTGGACAGGTTTCAGCTGAGTTTCCAGACTAAGACAGACTAGGGAGAAGGACCTGGCAGCTCACTCCCAAAACAATTAGCCTACGAATAGCAAAAACCCTATGAATAGCAGAAAAGCCCTGTCAAATATAGTGCCAGAAAATGAGCCCCCCAGACTAGAAGATATTCAAAAGATGACTGGGGAAGAGTTGCCTCCTCAAAGTAGAGTTGATCTTAATGAAGGGACTGAAGTAAAGCCCTTGAGACCTCCAGTTGCTGATGTGGCATGCTTCAAAATGAGAAGAAACACAGTTGCTGCAACACTGAGCTCAAACATAAAAAGATCACGTGCATGGCAGTGTTGAGTAATGTGTTTTGTCTTGTTGTACATAGGATTGCTATGAGTTGGACTTGACTCGACAGCACCTAACAACAAAATCACTAAATATTACACTTCATATACAGTACATTGTTATATATTTCAATACATTCCTCTGGTCATGCTATGCTTCATTTGCTCCCACTTTCTTTTCCACTTTTCACTGAAAAGAACACATGCATTTTTTCTGATTCTTTATTATGATTGCTATGAAACAAACAATATTAAATTCATCAAATTATTCTAAGTTTATAATCTTATTAGGAAAGCATGATGTAGAAGCAGACAATAGGAGTAAAATTATTAGAAATTTGGAACAAGAAGTCTTACAAGGATGAAAAGCGAGATTGAGACAGTGCTTTCACACAACAACCTCCTAACTGATCTTCCTCTTAAACTTTCTTTAACAATAGACAATATTGCCAAAGGAGAGATCTATGTTATTTCCCTATACAAAATCCTCCTTCTTCTGACTCTGTCTTCTCCATAAAGTAGATCTATTTATTATTATGGAAATGCAATGTGTGTGGAGAGAAACATGTACCTAAAGCTGTCACCTTTCTTTTCCCTTAGAATCTTAAACATACTCTTAATTTGTATTCCAGTTCCCCATAGACCCCTGGACCATTTTTCTGGGTCTAGAAACAATGCTTATCTGCTACTTTATTGCATCTCAGCTCTATGCCTACCTGTGTCACCAAAGCACTAAGTGGGAATCTTTTACCAAAATTTAGATTTATCTTACTGTACACTTCTGTGTCTAAGAGAGTGCTGCAGCCATGTTCTGTTCACTGTTGAAGATGCTCCTTGAAATACTTATGCTGTCTGGATCACAATACCATGTTCCCTTGGACTCTATATGTTGGACTATCATTTTCTCTTATTCCACACCAACTCACCTCTGTGATCCTAGATTGCCTCACAGGCTTAGGTTTATAACATTATATTCCTCTTGATCCTTCCCTCACCAACTTCTAATTTTCTGCTCCAACAAAAAGAACGAAAGGTGATAGGAAATACTATGCACAAGACTAGAATAAGCCAGAATTATCACCAAATTGAAAAGACAGTGAGATAATACTACTGGCTTTCAACATAGAGAAGATGCTATGCTGCCTTTGAATCTAATAACAAAGAAACATTTGATAATCCCAGAGCTCTAAATGATATAAGGCTGCAGGTTAATTCACAGAAGCCAGGGATCCTGGGTAACATAAATTTTCAAAGGAAACAAATCATAAATAATTTATGGCACCAGAAAACATTTAGTTACGGGTATATTTATAGACAAAAAAGACCACTCCTATTTAACAATAATACATTAGTCATGGGTAAAATAATTCACCTCATCAGGAATGTAAAAATACTAATGCATAAATAATTCTCCAACTCATCATTGTGTTATTTGCTATCAGGAACAGTTAAAGAAAGAATTACTAATTCGAGACCTACTACATTGCATGTCAGAAAATGTATCTTGAAAATAAAGTGACATAATGGAAAGAGTCCAGGCTTATATGCAGATCTGAGAGTGCAAATGCTGATTCTTCCAGATACCCTGAGCCTGACTTTTGGTCTCATGGACCCTGTTTTTGTATCTGTAAAATGGGCTTTTCCAACCTATACTAACTATCTCAAAGGTTGTCTTGAAGAACAATATAAATAAAACTACCATTCAAAGGATTATTATTTTATCTATTATTATGGTCATTTGGACAATCCAGTCTATGCCAAATCAGATTGATGTAATTTTATTTTTGATGTGTAAATGGTCATTAAGTGTTTTGCATCCTTCTTTAAGGAAACAGGAGATCTGAAGATCAGCTCTTATGGCCAGAATCTTGGGCAGAGGCCAAGGAAATTCAGCTGTCAGCTATACAGTACCACAGCCAAGTGCCAAAACTTCTCCTCACTTCTGAATGGGAAATTGTCTCTGCCAAACCAAGTCTTATGGCATTTTTATAATTCTTTCCCATATATCTCTATGTAAAGGTCACTTTTCATATCTCAGTTTCTAAGAGGACTGTCAGAATAACGAGCGTCAACTATTTTCCAGGCCTGGGGAATCAATCTAGTTACAATGAATTTGAAGGTGGAGAGTAATTTCAGGGACTCCAATGACTTAGGCCTTGAAGTCATAGAAAGCACAGATTGAAATGAGCACAAGTGGCCGACCTTCAGTTTACACGTGGCCCATCCAGGTCTGCTTGGTTGCAGGCAGCTCCCAGAAAACCCAGAACTGGCAACACTACCTTCTGGGGACAATGGTCGGGGCAATACTTGAAATATTTAATAACAAGGCACGTCACAATTGATTAGGAAATGCCATTTTCACTCTTAGTCATCCTTATCCCATGACCAGATTAGAAAAAGGAAGAGGTAGTTTGCTAAAAGCAGACCACAATGTCTCCAAATTCCAATCAGCTGGAGTCTCATATGACCTGGGGAGGAATTCAAGCTTTGAGCTGGTATGTGCAGGCCCTTGCCTTTGCCAGAAACAAGGGACATCATTTTCTGTTCTTACACTGGCACCCTGTGGGATAGCAGAGCCCTTGAAAGATTGAAATATTGCAGCCAATAGGTCTGAGTCTCCGAGAACTGGTTTGAAGCTCGTAACAAATGAAAATGCTTAGGAAGTTACGCAGTATGTCAGAAATGTCCTCAAGAGATTTGGCCTTGTGAAAACATAGTGTTTTAAAAAATAATTGACAGCACTTACTGCAAACAAATACAAGTGTTTCAAGTTCACATTCCCCATATTTGAGATTCCACACTAAACTACTTCCTCATGCATCTTATTAGGGAGTTTGGATATTATTTAAATGGAAAACAATATCCATCACAATATTTGTCATCCAACATCCATAGAGCCATATCAGCCAGGAAGATTTTGCTGAGTTTAAATTTCTGGAGCTTCCATTATGAAAACCACGGGTTTGTTGAATTTGTTTTTTCTAGAATTACTAGTCCTATCCACCTTGAAATAATCCTCACCCATGGGAAGCTGATTGTGAATTTTAAACAGAAGGATGACATTGTCACCATTGCTAGGAGACAAGATAGCTTAAGATTGACATATGTGCAGAGATAGATGCAATAGGCATTTAGAAACTAAAATTAGTAGTAGGTCATGACTAGAATGTCAAGAGAGAAGAAAAAATATATCTAAGTTTCCGATTTTGTATATTTGTTTTGTGTCATTGACTAAAAAGGTGGAAATAAAATTTCTTTGGGGATAGGAGTCAGATGTGTTTGGATCTGTGCATGTTAGTTTTGCTAAGGGGATCTTTATCTCAACATTTAAGTGGAGAGTAAGATATCTGGTAAGTATTTATGGTGGGCAGTGTTTGTGAGAGCCCCCATTGACTCTCACTTTTTGCTATTCAGGCTTTATGCAATACTTCCTCCTTGAGCAATTTGCTTCTGACCAGTAGGAATACTGGATGTCACAGAGGATGTCTCATCCGTGATTAGGTTACAAAAGATTGTGAAACTCTTCTTGCTAGATGGTCACTCTCTCTACAGCTTTCACAGTTTAGTAAAGCAAACTGTCATGCTGAATTGGCCCACATGGCAAGGCACTGAGGGTGGCCTCCTGACACAGCTAATGTTATGTTTTGGATCTAAAACATCTGTCCCCAAAAAGTTTATGTGTTGAAGTCTTGGCCCTCAGTGCAGCAATGTTTGGAGAGGGGGGCTTTGGGGAAGTGATTGGATTGTGAGGGCTCTGGCCTCAGAAAAGGACTAATCCCCTGGTAAATTTGAATTTGGTTGAGCTATTGGGAAGGATGGAAACACAGGCAGTGGAATGTAGCTGGGTGTGCCCTTGCAGGATAAACCTCATCCTCACCACCCCTTCTGCTTCTTGGCCGCCATGAGGTGCACAGTTTTGCTCCACCACATGCTCCCCACCATGATGTTCTGCGTCACCATGGCCCAGAAATGGTGGAGCCCAGTGGCCATGGACTGAAACCATGAGACAAAGCTTCCCTCCTTCAAGTTAATTTTCTCAGGTATTTTATCACAATGACAGAAAGCTGACCCAGCAAGGAACTGAACTGGTTCTGCAGTCTCTGAGTGAGACTTTCTGAGATGAGCCTTCAGATGAGACTGTAGACCACAGGATTGCACGTTGATTGCAGCCTTGCAAGAGAGGTGGAAAGCAAAGAATCCAGTGAAAACTGTGTCAGGATTCTTGACCCACAGAAGCTGCAGGATAGTGAGTGTGCATTCATTTAAGCCACGAAGTTTGTAGGAAACTTATTATGCAACAATAGGTAAGAGCTCTAGAGATGGAAGCCAGATTTAGGACTCATCAGTATACAGAAAATATATACTGAGTGTGAGTAAGCTCAGGGAGAGAGAATGTAGAGAGTTGAGGAGAAGTGTATCAGTAGAGAAGCTGGAGGAATAGTAACATTTATGGAATGGATCGGGATCAGGAGCCTTCAAAGAAACAGAGATCTGAAAGCTAGGAAATTCAAGGTGTGACCAAATATCAAAAGCTGAGCTAAAGAACGAACATTATTTTCAGCAACAAGGTGGATTTTGCTTACCTTGATGTGAACCATTTCAAAGTGGTGACTAGGAGGAAAGCAGGTTTCAATAGATTGAGAAGAAACTGGGAGGTGAAAAGGTAAAAGACTTTTCTTTGAAGAAACTTAACTGTTGAGAAGAAAAGGGTAATGTGATGTTTGCAGCAGGTAAAAGGTTGGAGGTTTTTATACTAAAGGAGAAAGACTGGAGCATATATATGTGATGATGCCTGTGGTCATGCAGATTTTGATTACATTTTCTGTTATCTATAACAATTTCTGTAACAAAAACAAAGAATATAACTTATTTAGCCACTCATAATCCTCTTGCCTTTGAAAGCATTTACAAGGGCATTTCCATCTTACATAACCAAATACAGCATCATTTTTCTCACAGATTATAAAAATATTTCTTAATGTTATTTTATATTGGTAGCACAGTTGTTTTTAGTATTATATAATATATTGTCAAATTTGTGCACTCTAAATGATATATTTCCTAGTTGTTGGAACTCTAGGTTGTTTCCAACTTTTCATAACTGTAAATAATACTGATTAACTTCCCAAACTTGCTCCAAAACAAAAACAGAATCTCCCCATCAGAGATGTTTTCTGGATGATTTTTCAAAGCCAGCACTTTTCATGCTTAAGGGCTCTGAACTGACTTCAATAAAAATTCGTGCATAAACTTCTGGGGCTCCTTTTTTTAAAAATTATTTTATAATCCCAAACTTCTAAAGCCCAGCAGGTGAGTAGTTCAAATAAACAGAGACTGATCATAAAGTGCTCAGATTAACTTTAAACTTTCTGAACCCAGATGTGTTCGGTTCTGTGAACTCATTCTGGGCTGCTGTCTTTCTACTAACTTCCTGAGGAATGTGCAATCCAGCAGACAGGGCCTCAATCGTATTTCTTCTTCTATGTATTTGTTTTGTCAGAAGAAATGTTGCTGTCCTTAATGCATCCCCTGCACTCTTAAGTAAAACAATCCCCTTGAATGGCCGAGAACACTGCCAGAAAATATCTTCCATTTGAGTTTACAGAAATTGTTGCAAATCTGCTAAACACTAGGTTTGCCAAACCCTTCCTCAGAATTGCTACCACATTTCTGTTAAGACATTTGTTGAAAGGAAAAGTTTGTACTACTTTTTCAGTGGTCAGCTGAAATTCAACATGCTTAACAGAAAGCTTGTCATCCTTCTCTCCCTACTGCCTTCTGACTTAAATTCTCTCCTATGAGACCACTTGCTCTGGTCTGAATGTGGTTTGTCCCCACCAAAACTCATGTTGAAGTTTGGTCCTCAGCAGAGCAGTGATGGGAAGGGAAAACTAGGGGAAGTGTCGAGGTTGTGGGGTAGAGGTTGTGGGGTACGGCCCTCATCAGTGCATTCATGCCTTTTTCACATGAGTGAGTTCTTGCTCCCACAGGGCTGGATTACCATAAGAGTGACTTGCAAAGCAAGCCACCTCTCTTTTGCCTCTTCCACATGCACTTGTTTCCACTTTCCACCATGAGTTGAAGAAGGATAGGCCTTCCCCAGAAGCTGAGAAGATGCTTGTGACATGGGTTTGGACTTCACAACCCCCAAACAAACCTCTTTTCTTTATAAATTATCCAGTCTCTGGTACTCAGTTATAGCAATAAGAAACAGACCAAGACTTTTATTTGTCCTGGCTTAAGATGCGGAAGGTATCTTCTAGTCTCTCATGGCTTGTGCCAACATGATAGTTGCCTACAAAAAGACAAGGTAGATAAAGGGACCAGGGCCTGAAAACTCAACACATCCATTGGGAAAGCACAGGAAGGGTACCCAAAGGGAAGAATAGCATAGTTAAGAGCTGTGGTTCTAGAAAAAAGTGGATTGGCTTCAAATTCCAAGTAAACATATGAGCTCTGTGATTTAAGGCAAGTTACTTAACTGGCTGTATTTTTTATCTGTAAAATAGCATCTTTAAAATAAATTAAAGGATACATGTATGTAAAGAGCTTACCACATGACATGAAACAAAGTGAGACCTATGCACATGGCACCTGGTATTATTACTTAAAAGGATAGAACTGTGTGCAGAAATAGAGCATAATTCATCATTTGAGATATTCAGCAGGTGAAGCTGCTGCAGGGGACAGTCAGGTAAGGAGGCAGCAGCAAGTCCTAGGGGCGAGGCCTGGGAAGGTGAAGGCATGGCAGGAGCATGGTGATGGGGAGCAGAGCATTGCAGAAAATGAAGTGCCATGCCTGGCAGTGGATGTCAGAACATCTTCTTCATTAGCAGAAGAGGTGTGGTTACCAGGCGGGGTTTTCCTGGTTGGTTTTGTCTGTAGAGAAGAGGCTGGCAGGGCTAAATCCCAACCTCAGAGAAACCCAGAAGGGCTGGGGACCGAGCCACTATGGCTCAAGGAATCAATGGAGAGCTCAGTTCCCAAGCAGGCTCTGACCTGGGTGGGACTGTGACTTGAAGATGAGTCATCTACCTAACAAAGCTCCCAGAATCCCACCCGCTGAGGCTTTTCCATGGTTCCTCCCTGCTTTAGCTGAAAGAAAATTGAAAGTATCTACATTTTGGGGGTGGTTATTGACTTGAAGAAAAGCTACCTGTACACACAGAAGCTTACTGTCCTGGGGCTCCTAAGTTTCTCTGAATCTCCTGAAATGTTATACAAAATCTAAGAAGTGTATGTGCATTCTTCTGGGAGAAGGAACTGTAGTTTTCTTCCTCCCTTCCCTCCCCTCTTCTCCCTCCCCTCTCCTCCCCTTCCTTCCTTTCCTCTGTCCTCCTTTTCCTTCCTTCCTTCCTTCCTTCCTTCCTTCCTTCCTTCCTTCCTCCTCTCCTCTCCTTTCCTTTTCTTTTCTTCTTTCTTTTTTTATTACAGTACTAGGGGCAGAACCCAGGGCCTCACACATATTTTTTTGCATGTGGTCTATAACTAGGCTGCACCCCCATGCCCTTTTTAATTTTTTATCTTGAGACAGAGTCTCACAAAGTAATGCAGTCTGCCTCTGGCCTCAAACCTACGATCTTCCTACCTCTGCCTCCTGAGTTGCTGAGATAACATGCATAAGCCACAGCATGTTCTGAGGAACTATATTTTTTGTCAGTGTCAAAAGGATCAATGACTTACCAGAGGTGAAGGATCAATGCTTTAGATAAACATTCTTTTAAAGCAAAAATATTAGTTTCCTTCAACAACTTATCATTATCTTGACCAAATGTATAGGGATCTGAATGTTGTGTTCATCTTCTATAACAGAATTTTCTCTCACGCAGAAAAGCCTCCAATTATCCCAAAGTCTTCCCATTTACTCTCCTATTAGGATGATGATGATGATGATGATTCACTGCAATTTCTGGTCCACCAATGAGTCCTATTCTTATACACTATAACTGTGTATTTAATGCATTGTAAATATTTTAAAAATCATGTCAGGGGTTCCTGTTGGTGGGAACTACTGCAGGCTGAGCTCAGTGAGTCACCTTGAAA
>VMDO01018512.1:11207-27410 GCA_007922755.1 Pedetes capensis
CTTTTTTTTTTTTTTTTCACTTTTTGAGACAGGGTCTTGCTAAGTTACACAGACTGCCCCTGGTCTCAAACTTGCGATCCTCCTGCCTCTGCCTCCCAAGCTGCTGGGATTACAGGCGTGCACCACTGTGCCCAGACCTCCATTTAGTTTTTGTCAAGAGAGAGTGCAAGAAGTTACCATGTTGTAGATCTAGCTTTTCCAACCTCAGCAATATTGACGTTTTGGCTAGACAATTCCGCATGTGGAGGACTATCTAGTGCATTGTTGAATGCTTAGCATCTACTTGGCTAGCATGCTGCACTCCTAGTAACTGTGACAACCCCAAATGTTCACAAACATTACCAAATGGCCCCAGGAACAAAACTGCCTCTAGCTGAGAACCACTGTTGAAAAGTGACCTCCATGTATCAGAAAATGTATGAGACTTTCTACGCACGGTATTTCATGGTCAAATCCTACTTTCTTGCCTTTATCTTACCCTCCATTTATGCACTTATTTTAAACTTCTTTTGTATTGTATCTTTACCTTTGTAAAACAGGCTAAATCTTTTTGGAAAACAAGACATTTTACATACAAATAAGCATTGTTCCTTTTATACCTTGCCACAATTCTTGAAAACAGGGATCAGCAACGTGTTTTAATAGGCAAAAACACTGACAACTTGAGATTCCTCTACAATAACTGAAGGAAGCCCAAATAACAAATATGGGAGGCTCAAAGATTGAAAATCAGAACTGATTCCAAAGTCCATGACATTTCTGTGGTACAATGCGGTTCCCTTTCTTTCCACAGACTCATCCTTTTTACTCAACTGACTTTCAGCCTGCAGAACTAGGACCCTGTCTGCTGTCCCTTGGGAATAGAGTCAGTTTTTTATGATGGTGTAGAACTACTGGATCTAAAGGAAAAATGGGGCTTTTATTTTAGCTTTCCAGAAACCCTGCAAGGGAGAAAGGTATAAAAATCTGATACTAAAAGTATTCATTTGCTATCATTTATCTTAAACTCCACGGAAACTATTCAATACATTTTAAAGTTCGGGAAATACATTACAGGAAAAAAAATCATCTCAGTGACTACTGTGATGCACAACCTTAGCTTCATGGCATTTTCTTGACATCCTCAAGGGAAGGCTATTTCTCCAACTTATTTCTTTTCAATTGATTGCTAGGATTTCAATCTCTTTAGACCTTTTGCATTAGAGGAAGAAATGGGTCTGCTATTTTTTCTCAGTTTGGGGAATCTGAAGATTATTGCACTCTTCCCTCACTTAATTATCTAACGAATTGAATTTCAAAAAACAAATTGTCCTTTAGGACATATAGTTCAAAATCAAAGTCTTGCACCAGCCTTGCAACCTCAAAGTGGGAAAAGGAGAGGTTAAATCTGTTACCTTTACTTACTTTTCAACTGCACTGGAGAAAATGGATCTTGACAAATAAACTTCTGGAAGGAAAAAGTAAGATAGCAATAAAGGCATGCATTGCATTTTCTGTCCAAGGTCTAGCCTACCTCCCGTGATTTTCACTTGCTGTCACCATAAAGACAGAGTATGGCAAAAACAGAAGGTCTGCTGAGGTTTCAGTTGTTTTATATCTCAGCCAGCTACAGGCAAATGTGTACTTTCAGTCAGAATTACAATTCACTGAGGTCAATAAATTACAGCTAATATCTCATTAGGCCCAATGATTAGCTGACCCTCTACCAACATAAAAATGTCACGTCCACATACTTCCCATCAGAACATTCCAATATATCTAAAACTCTAGAATTGTGATCATGAAGTTTTATATAGAACAAAAATAAGCCTTGATTAGATTTAAGAGATACAATTATTATTAATTGTAATTAATTATTATAAATATTTTTATATAAATATTTATAATATATTATTATAAATATTAACATCCCTATAGTTAGAGAAAAATCATTGAATTAAACCTTCCAAATCACCACACTTGGACTGACTGTGCATTGAGCACTTACTTCCAAGGAGGAGAATGGGATTTCTGAGAGCTAGAAAGGATCTTGGGCTGGGGTTTAGCTCAGTTGGTAGAGTGCTGCTCTGTACGGAGGACCTGGGTTTGATTCCTAGCACCATAAAAATGGGAGAAGGACTTGGCTGCCCATGCCCAAAACAATCTCGAAACAATCTCCCATTGAAAATACACAAGTGGGTAAGGGAATTAAAGAGACAGTTCTCAAATGAAGAAGTTCATAAAGCTAAGAAGCACATGAAAAAATGCTCACTATCCCTAGTCATTAGAGAAATGCAAATCAAAACAACTCTGAGATTCCACCTTACTCCAGTAAGAATGGCCAAGATCAACAAAACAAATAACAACAAATGCTGGCGAGGTTGTGGAGAAAAAGGAACCCTCTTACACTGTTGGTGGGACTGTAAATTGGTTCAGTCACTTTGGAAATCACGATGGAGACATCTCAAAAAACTAAAAATAGAACTGTCATACAACCCAGCTATAGCACTACTGGGAATATACCCAAAGGGAGACAAGTCACCATACCACAGAGTCACCTGCATCTCCATGTTCAATGCAGCACTTTTCTTTTCACAATAGCAAGGATATGGAACCAACTAAGGTGCCCATCAACAGAAGAATGGATAAAAAAAAATGGTACATATATGCAATAGACTATTACTCAGCAATTAAAAAAATGAAATAATGTCATCCGCAGCAAACTTGATGGAACCAGAGAACATCATCTTAAGTGAACGAACACAAGCTCAAAAAGAGAAATACCATATGTTCTCAATCATATGTGGGAGCTGAATCAAACTTAAAGGAAAAAAATCCTACACATAAAATAATACATAAAAATGCACAATTAAGCTTAGTGAAGAAAGGACAATATAAAGAATAGAGAAAAGGAGGGAGGGAACTAGCAAAGGGAAGCAAAGATTGCCAAAGGTGGGGTGGGGAGGAGAATCAACATAAAGGGATAAAGGGGGGGAGGATAATCTCAATGTACGGGATGCAACTTCACAAGTATGTGGGAAAAATAGGGAAACATAACCCAAATATGAGTATGTTTTACCACATATTAGTCAAAAGGTCCCATAAACCTTGTAAGTTGATAAAAGTGTAACCAAAAGTGATGTAATAGTTGCATAATCAGAAAAGCCAATGCTGTATTATTCTGTTCCCCACCAACATTTACCAAAAAAGGGAGAAAAAAAGGAAAAGAGAAAAGGAAAAAAAGGAAGAAGAAAACCCTGTGAATAGCAGAGAAGCACTGACAATAGTGCCATGCGTGACAATATGTCGGGTTAGGGTTTTGTTCTGGTCTATGTAGGGTTGCTATAATTACCACTTGATTTGATGGCAACTAACAACAGAAAGGATATTAGAAATGATTTTATAGAAAAAGGAGAGGTTATCTGCTCCACAACATCTAAATCTTTTTATTTTTCTTAAGTGGGAAGCAGCAGGAACTGTAGAAAGTTCTGGACATATTGAGGTCTAGATTTATCTTTATTAGCTGGAACCTCAGGCAGGCTACTTCACCTCCCATAAACAGGCCCATTTTTAAAGAGAGAAAAGTAGGCTAGAAAACCTTCCAGCACTTATGTTGTATGAAGATGCTATGATCACCTTATCTATTTGGAGCTGTTAATATTGTTTAGAACCTGAGTAGGAAAATAAATTTGTTAAAATGTAAAAGCAATCATAGCTCATTTCTCTCACACGGGCTTGTTACTAAAGCTCTTCACCTTAGACTCAATCTTCTCTCTTCTTAGGTAATACAAGCAATGTTGAAGAATCTCTGTACAAAAACAAAAACAAGAAACAGAAAAGCAAGCAAACTAACAATTAAAAAAAAAAAAAAACCCAGAAAACCAAAACAGTAAAATCCCCAAAATCAAACCAAAACAAAATTCATCTCCCTAATTCAGTTTTTGAAGTACTCATGGGTTTGCTTTTGTTGTTGTTCTTCTGTAGGGCCTTTAATTAAAAAACAAACAAACAAAAAAAGGTCTCATAAGCCTTCTTGTAGTAGGGTATATTTATTATTTATAGATTATATTTTAATTGCTTCCCCATAGCAAAAGATTGTTCTACAATTTGAATTGTAAAAAGATAACTTGAATACTAATGTTTATAAACTCACCACTACATGCTGAACACTGTTCTCCATACTTTGTATATCTGAAGAAGGCATTTGATCTTCAGGGAAATCTGTGAGGTAAGTACCAGTATCCTTTACTATCTAAACCACATCTGGTTCCTGAGTTCAGTGGTCAGGGCTGAGATAGAGGTCAGTGAGTAAGTTTGGATGGCGAGGGAAAAGGATGTCATCTAAATCTACTTTAGTTCCTATACTCAGTGAAAGGTCAGACTTTAAATAACAAATACTCATTTAAAAATGGAAAGGAAGATCCTTTTAGTTCTTTTGTTTCCATAAGGGGCTTAGAAAAGGAAAAGTCACACAGTGAGTTACCTATATCAGGATCTTCATTTTATGGATGTGGAAACAGAAACACAAATACACTAATGAAACTAAGATTTCATGGCTTTGTGTATATTCTACTGTAGATTTTCTATTGCAATGAGAAGCTGGCCAGAGGTATCATCCTGTTTTTCCCTAAGGTCAATTTGTCAACAGACTCTGATTATGTCTGATTGTTGTTGTTGTTGTTAGGTGCCATCGAGTCGGTATCCGACTCATAGCGACCCTCATGGGGTGTTCAATGGCTGTTTCTGGATTGTCTTGGGAGTGGATTGCCAGGCCCTTCTCCCACTTTTGCGGTGCTGGGAATTGAACTCAGGACCTCAGAGACTGCAGCGCAGCGCTCTACCCACTGAGCTAAATCCCAGCCCCCTATGTCTGATTAGCACCAATAAAAACATATTCCAGATAATGAAACTTGCTTTTCATATGGCCTACCAGTCTAATCACGTGACTTATAGAAGAATGATACTCCATTAAGAAACTGTCTTTAATAAATTCCATCCACCACAGTGAGAACAGTAAGTTTTCTGCCTTGTAGGAAAAGCTCTCTCTCACTGCAGATTCATCTAGGCTGAAGTGCCGTGTAACTTCAGGGCTTATTCTGGGCACTTCCTCTTGCAATTTGAGAATTTATGACCTCTTCAAGTTGTTGTTTTCAGCTTATCATGCTGGTAAGTTGTATCCAGCCACTTAGGTTCATATAGACATTTGGCCTCTCAATATTTACTGATGTCCTTGATGATTTCATTTAAGAGCTCAGCTGAGACCTCATGAAATCCTGCAAACGCCACAGTGTTCTGCATCTTCATCAGATGCTCTGATACATGTTGGCTGCCTGCTATCCAACCAGTCAACCAAAGGATAAGCTCATGTTTCCATGTTAAGTGAAATCTTATCTATTAAGCTACAGGGAGTATCTTCAAAAATTTTAGTGAAAAACAAATGTTTGGTTTCTAAAGTCTGTTTACACTTTCACATAGCAGCAATTAAAATTATATTTAGTCAATAAAACTAACAAAGAAAATATGTTTTGGAGGCATACAAGATGATAAAGGCCTTGGCTACACATGCCAACCAGAGCATCTGCTACCTTGTCACCATGTAGTGAAAGGTCAAAAATATGGTATCTAAATGCCAGGGGCCCAAGAAACCACCCCTTACATATGGTGCATCTGGGTGTGGGGTGCATGCCTGTAATTACCTGTAATCTCAGCACTTGGGAGGGTAAGACAGGAGGATCTGGAGTTCAAAGCCAGCATGGGTTACAGGCAAGACCTTGTCTCAAACATAACAATAACAACAAACTAAACAAAAAGTCCAAAACACATGATGCATGTTCCTAGGGTACTAATTCTATTCAAATTCTATTCAAGGGTAGGAAAAATGTGATTTTAGCAAATTGCAATGTAAAAAAAAATTAATGAAGTTTAAGGCAAAAACACTTAGACTTAAATGTCAAGGTGAAACTTCCAGGCATGCAGCTAATATCTGGTGACTATGGCCACTCTGTTGACAAGTGCTCTAAGCTGATCCCAGAGAACTGGATTTAGAAGACTCACGTATTAATCGTGACTTCATCACTTACCAGCTGTGTGGCCCAAGATGTATCACTTGCTTTTTTTGTTGTTGTTGTAGTTTTTTGAGGTTATGGGTAACTGAACCTGGGGCCTCACACATGCTTTTTTGCAAGCATTCAACCACTGAGCCGTACCTTTAGCCCATTCTTTATTTTGTATTTTGACACCAGGTCTTGCCAAATTACACAGGCTGCTCCTGGCTTTGAACTTGCCATTCTCCTGCTTCTGCCTCAGGAGTCGCTAGGATTAAAGGGGTGAACCATTGCACAGGGCTACTTGCCTTCTTTCTAAACTGCACTTTCTTTATCTGTGCTTGGAAGAGGTTAGGTTGCATGGTCTCTATGGTCCAAAGGCTTCTAGCTCTTGATTATATTTTAGAGCTCAGTCTGCCTGCCTAATTTGCCTTTCATATTATTTCTAACAGATGTCAATTGCTCACTCAGCAGAGGTTTCGTATCATTCTGAAATATTCCTGAAATCTCAAAGAGCTGTCCAAATCTAAGCTGTTGAAGTTTCACTCCCTAAGCTATTACCACTCATCAGTGAAGGCTGACCGATCTGAACTGGAGGATGCACACCAAAGAAACAGTTTAATAATCAATATGCAGATTTTATCAAAGCTCTCCCTGTCCTCCTCCCCATGGCCTCTGGCTTACCAACTATCCAAGGCTGATTTTAGGGCCCACAAGGTATTATCTGAGTATATCCTTTGTCATAAAGGTTAATAATGTTTTGTTTTCTGATTGAAATATTCTCAAATGTGTTTCCTCCTTACAGAAGTACTTCCATAGGTGATACAAGCAAATATACCTGAAGAAGGCAATGGTAAAAATTCTCTTAAATACACATAGAAATTCTGTAACATGTATCATCTGGATATTTATAAAACTGTCTATAATTGTTTAATAATTATTGCCACATTTTCTTGTAATTTACAGTTTAAAAAGCTGAAAAAGAACAAAAAAATTAAAAAGCATGTGCTTTTACAAAGATTTAAAAAAATATAACATCTGTTTCAATCACATGATCAGCAAAAGTCACTACCTGGCAGGATAAACATCACTCATAAAAATCTTACTTATCTGAATACTTAGAAAAAATAGAAGTAGGCCAGTGGTTGATAGGGAAAAATATCAAAATCAAGGGCAGTTTTAATTTTAAAGGCAAAAAACTTTGTAGAAATCTGTTTATAAACTTCTGAAATTGCCGTTGTAAAAGCTTCAAGTCTGTGAGTCAATCCCTCCTTTTCATGATTGCCGGTGACCCGCATGACACACTGGGAGGCGGACCCTACAACTTAGGAATTGGTGTCGCCGCCATGGCTATGCTCTCAATCGCACACTCATCATTTCCTCTGCGGATCCGGAAGTAGCCATTCTCCCCCCAGCTGGAGCCCCAGCTGTTTTTAACAATCCAGAAATCCAGCCCACTGGCTGAGTCGGTGCTGTAGCCCACGAGCAGCACGGCGTGATTGGTCAGCTCAAAGGGGTTGAACGGGTCTCTCAGCCCAGTGTGGTGGTAGATCCCGCTGTGGTAGTGCAA
Organism: Pedetes capensis; assembly: GCA_007922755.1. Taxonomy (NCBI): domain Eukaryota; kingdom Metazoa; phylum Chordata; class Mammalia; order Rodentia; family Pedetidae; genus Pedetes; species Pedetes capensis. The sequence continues at coordinate 18,801 of VMDO01018512.1, forward strand.
GAAATCGTCATAGACTTCAAAAGCAACTGCCATGGGCCCATGCTGGACTAGCTCAAGCTTCATGAGGGCTTCGTTGCAGCCCCCATAGTATCCTCCCACATAGTGGTACTCAGACGAGTAGTAACGATAGCAGTCCTTGGGCGTTTTGCATGGAGTATCAGTGGCTGTGTAGGGGAAGCAGGCTTCTTCCACCAGCCCGTAATCTTGGGCATACTTTCCTGCAATGAGGTATGGGAAACCGCCCTCACAGCCTGAGGAAGAATAAAGCGCACGGTTATTACACCTTTATTAGAAAAACTTTTTCTTCTCTGCTCCATAATTTTTATGTTTCCCCTTAAAGATTTCTTAAATGCCACTTCAGTTATTCATCTATTTTCCATCCACTTAAATATCCTTTCACTCCATCCATTAAACAGACATTGATTTAGCACCTAACATGGAAAGAGGGGCTGGGGTTTAGTTCAGTTGGTAGAGTGCCACTCTGTGCTCTCTGGGGCTCTGGGTTTGATCCCTAGTGCCACAAAAACGGGAGGATCTGGCAAACCGCCTTGAAACAATCCTGAAAAAAATCCTGAAACAATCAGCCACTGAAAACCCTCTGAGGAAACAAGAAGCACTGACCTAGTGCTGGGCACGACACAGTGTCAGGGAGGGTTTTGTTCTGTTATACACAGGATTGCTATGAGTTGGACCCAACTCAACAGCACCTAACAACAACTAGCATGGAAAGAAGCTAGGACATAGGGGCTAAGTGCAGAGGCTCTGAAGCTTGTGTAGGTTCATATCCAAAGCTGTGTGAAGAATTTAGTTGCTCTGTACCAATGTTTACTTATCTGTAAAATATGGATGGTAATGTTACCTTTCTCTACTGTTACTGCATGCAAAAACTAAGTTAGTGACTATTGCCACTGTTCAATAGCCAGACACATATCCCACCTCTTCCTTGAGCAAATCTTCCTTAACAACCTTCTCAAAAAGTCTCCTCCCATCTCTCCCCCGCAGTCCTGGATCTATGATACACAACCACAATCCTATACCTTTTTTTATTGTTTTTCTTGTCATTATAGTTTATTAATTTCTATTTCTCACTTAACTATAAGCTTCATGGGGATAAGGACACCCTTGATATATTACAGCCCCCAGGAAACAACAGTCACAATGTTGGTGTTAATATTTATTTCAGAAAGAATAAAAGTCTCACTGACAAATAATCATTCACCAATAGTTTCACTGGAGAGTTGAAAAACTTTCCAGTGGCCAAATCTAGGGCTGATAGTAGAAAATATTAAAATGGCAATTTTCCTTCCTGAATCAGTTGCAGCTGGGCTTTGTATAAACCTTACATATGGGCTGTTTTGGAAACCTAGGTACAGAATGTTAGAATTCTCCTAAAAAAGAAATCAGTAGCATGGTTTTAATAGGAACTGGGTTTTGGAATGAGACCATCATTGGAAACAAAATGCCAATGCTTAATAGCTATGTGACTTTCATAGTATTATTAAACCTCCTTATGCTTATTCTCCGGTTATGAATAGGGACGGTGCTTGCTTCTTACAGTTCTGCACACTATTAGCAACACACAGAACAGGCAGTACTCACTTAATGGATACTACTGACATTCTGCTGGATGATGCAGTGAATGCCATGAGAAACAATCCACTAAGGGAGGGGCCAGGTGTACAAGGTTTGCAGATTTAGACACCATGCTGTCTCTAATATAGCTTTGCCTTTGGCAGTGATAGCCAACTACACATGGATAAACACCTCCTAACACAGAGCCTGAAATATTATCACTTACCTTGAGCATACTGGCTACAAGATACAACCTCCTGAGGACTCAGGATTGGGGTCTGAGAATTGTTGGTTAATATACGGATTCTTGCTTCTAGCATACCCATAGAAGCAAATGAGTAGCAGCTTCCACAAGACTCTGCAAAGGAAAAAGAAATATACATATAATCCAAGAGACATTTGAAGACTCACAAAGAATCATACAAAAACCTGAGTGAACATGGTACATTAAGATATTTATATTGACAGTTGTATAGTTCATAAAGATCAGAGCAAAATAGAAGATTCAATCCATAAACACTACATCTAGGATGCTTTTGACAATATTCTTGCTAGTGAAGAATAAATTTATGTGTATAATATTCTAAGCTATCATAGTAATAGAAACCTGCAGAGGCATACATATGAGCTAAGCTTTCAAATGTCTCTAATGCAATGGAATTTTTACAGTTCTCCAAAATTCATGTTGAAATCCAAATCCTACTGATGGTAGTAGAAGGTGGGATCTTTGAGAATTAACAGATCATGAGGGTAGCATTCTAATGAGTGGGATTAGTGTCTTTATAAAGAAGACTCCAGATAGGTATCTCATCTGTTCTACTATATGAGGTAGCAGCAAAAAGAACCAATCTCTCAACTAGAAATTAGGCCCTCGCCAGATCCCAAACCTGCTGGTTTCTTGATCTGAGACTTCCCAACCTATGAACTATGAGAAATAGTTCATGAGAACTATGAGAAATAAATTTCTACTGTTTATGAGATACTCAGTCTATGGTATTTTGTTATAGCAACCTGAACAGACAAGACAGGCAGCATTTTCCAAAGCACATTGGGTAGAACCAGCCCTAAGAATGTCACGGGTGTGGATGTGTGGTTTTTGTTGTTTTTAGGTACCATGGAGTCATGTCTGACTCATAGAGACCCTCATAGGGTTTTCAATGGATGCTTGTTTTGGGATTGCCTCAGGAGTGGATTGCCATATCTTTTTTCCATTATTTGCAGTGCTGGGAATTGTACCCAGGACCTTAGAGACTGCAGAGCAGTGCTCCACCAACTGAGCTAAATCCCAGCCCGGATGTGTGGTAGAGCTGGATTTAACCTGAATGGAGGAGACAAAATACAACAAAGCCTAAGAAAAGTAAGAGAGTGATATAATGATAAATATGGTATTTCAGGTAGGGAATGAGAAGGCCAGGGGAAGACGAAAAGTAGTTGAATGGGAGTGGAGGAGAGGACAAAAGAAAGCCACTTTATTTATATTTAACTTCTGGATGCACTTGCCAAGGACTAAATTAATTTACTTAACAAGTATCTGCTAGGATCATAGTTGCCATTCCAAGAAAAGGCAAAAAATGTTATGAGATAATTTATATGAGCAACATAGTTTTTCTGTGTTTCAACAAATTGTAAATTATATATTTATATATAAATATATTCAAGAAAATATTGCATATATGCAACAAAACTGGGATTTCCACATTATAATTTTTGAAAGAAATGAATATAATTTTAGCATCTCTATTATCACATGCCTGCAGCCATAGCACTGTGGCATCCGATCCCATCAGATCTTGGAAGGTAAGCAGGGTCGGGCCTGGTTAGTACTTGGACAGAAGAGCGTCCTGGAACACCAGATACTGTAGGCTTGGGAGAAGGACCCAGCAACCCATTCCCAAAAATCAATCCACCACTGAAAACCCTATGAATAGGAGAGAAGCACTGACAATAGTGTTTCGCCTATTGTATACAGGGTCACTATGAGTTGGATACCGACTCAATGCCATCTAACAACAACAATTATTATCATGTAGCCTCTTTTACATCTGCCACTGATACAATGTCTATGTGGAAATATGCATGTAACAAGGTCAAGATAAATCCAGTTTGACACAAATAGTGGGCTGGGGGGGGGTTAGCTCAGTTGGTAGAGTATTGCTCCGTACTCTCTGAGGCCCTGGGTTTGAACCCCTGTACAGCAAAAGTGAAAGAAGGACCTTGCAGCCTACTCCATAAACAACCAGCCACTGAAAACCCTATGAATAATAGAGAAGCACTGACATAGTACTAGGTATAGCACAATGTTGGGGTGTGTGTGTGTGTGTTTTCTTCTGTTGTGCACAGGGTCACTATAAGTTGGCCCTGACTAGATGGCACCTAACAACATGATTCAATTTATTAATATATTAGTTTTGTCAAATTATTAGAATGGTGAACTCTCCTGTATAAGATCTATGAAGTCGGTTGTGTAATTTAAATAACTGATTCTACATAAAGAGAAATCTCTTTGCTAAATCAGAATTTAGTAATTTAGTAATTAGTAACTGCCTTATTCACAGAGAAAGTACTCAAAAATACTATGCATTCAAATATTAATATGGACCTTGTTTTCTCCTTCTCCAGGTAATGATTTACAACCCTCCCAGAGGCAAAGGAAAGCAATGGCACTATGCCCAGCTTCTAACATCCTAAACCTTGCTTAAAATACTTATGTTGTTTTCCTCAAAGCTGTGTATTTCCTTACGTGCTTACGGGAAATATGTTTTCTTCCTCTTGGTGCCTGACACAGTGAAGGGGCTCAACACAGCTACTAAAAGAATGGGTCAAGGGATGAACAGGGAGATGTATATGTACACCCAAGAAATAAAGTGAACACAGGGGCAACAGTCAATCTTTACTTATTTCTAAGCTACAAGGGAGGCAGAACCCTAGATCCTAAAGCCATCCTCCTCTAAATAGGTAACAAAGCCCCTGGCCTAATCTACTAGAGCCCTATTTCCTCTTTACTATTATTTCTGACGGTCCCCAGATTCCTCCCTCTAAAAATCGCATATTTATCCCTATCATGTACTGCTCTTGATGCTGAGAGACCATCTAAATTATGAGGATTCGAAGAGGAAAACTTATAAGGGGGTCGTGGACTCCACCTCCTGTACAATCTGTTCATTTGATTGTATGTAATCAAGGCCCAGGATACACAGCTAAGAGACGGTAGGTGTTAAAGCCTTGTAGTCTAATGCCACCAAAGGATACTGTCTAAGTATACCAAAGGATTAGCATCCTTTGTAGTTTATAAGTCTGTCTTTTCCTTCCCTGTCATGTAGTCACTATATAGAACAAAAGTAACTTGTGCTTTTTGTTTTCCAAACTTTCCAGATAATTCTCACCTTAGGGTCCATCTTTCAAATGATGGAACATCAAAGAACTAGACAAGTGAACAAATAGCTGAAGGCAGTGTTCCTTCCATGAGACGCCAAAGTCTTACAAAGAATACATTCCAGGAGACTTGGAAAGTATCTCCCTTTGGCATCCAGCTTTCTTACCTCAGCAGCTATGGATATTATACCTCAGTATTAATCATTTGTTGTTAGATACCATTGATTCGTCTCTGACTCATAGCGACTCTTAAAGGGTTTTCAATGGCTGATTGTTTCGCAATTGCCTTGGGAGTGGATTGCCGCATCCTTCTCCCATGTATTAATCACTTATCCCTCATTATCTGGCCATCACCCCCTATGAAAATGATGGGTCACCAGTACATTCAAGGGCTCAGAAGGTGCCCTGTTAACAGAGAAACAACAGGAATGGGGAACGTAATTCATGACCCATTTCAAAAGGCAAGGCCAATGTAGACTCCTATTGAAACATTATCCCTTAAGACAACCGACAATGTGATAAAGAGTAAGGAGTGGGTCTGGCACAGCCAGAGATCTGCAGTAGTTACATTTCCATGCTCTCAAAGATAAAATGTAACTTCCATATGGCACATGTCTTCCAACAGCGGAGAACACCATGCTGAGCCAAGAGTAAAGAGCATTCTGGTCTTTTTCTTTACCTCTCTTGCTTTGCCAGTCATTAGCTCAGTAACCCAGGACAAGTTAACTTAACTTTTTGGCATTTCTTCTTATTTTTTATATAAGATGGAATGGGTGGAGTAGACAGTTTAAAGTCCCTGAATTCTTGTTCTAATACACAGTATTTAAAACCAAGACTTAAATATGCTAGATTTTAATCATCAGGAAAACACTCTGCAGTTCCTAATTAATGTGACCCGTGAGAGTCACTCCCTTTTTCTCTTGGAGATACAATAATAAGCAAAGACCTCACAGTGGAGAACAAAGCACGCCCACCTCCCTCAATTTCTTAGTTTCTTTACCCTCTCATATGTCAAAGTCAATATAAATACAAGACTTGTTTTAAAAGCTGTTTTTAGGGGTAAATGTAAAACCTTATTTATCTTCCCAATATTTTGTTTTTCTTTAATCTCAATTCACTTTCTGAGTAAAATTGTGAATTCCCTTAATGGTGGCTAATTCAGAATTTTCCATTATGTATAACCACTGGTTTTGTTAAAATTAGTGGATATTTCCAAGCAGCTTAATTAGGAAGAAGAGAAAATAATTAGTTTCTTTCCTAATCTACAGTAGAAAAAAATCAAAAGGAAGTCAAAAGGGGAACTTGTAAGCACATTATTTCCTCAAGTACCTGGCATGACAGAACGGAGGAAAGATCAACTCAAAAGCAATGAATCAAAACCCTTCTGTTTTGAAATGGCCATTTGTCTATATAAATCTTGTTTATAACCCTCAAACTGGAGGTGAGAATAGTTTTTACCAAGCTACAAGAAAATGAGTGTCAAAGAATTTGGCTTTAGAAAGTCAAGTTTCCATCCCCTATTTATTTTCTGCAGTCATAGCACCCGGGCATCCGATCTTGCCTCATCTCACAAGCTAAGTAGGGTTGGCCTGGTTAGTCCTCGCATGGAAGACCATCTGGGAGCACCAGGTGCTACAGGCTAGGGAGAAGGACCTGGCAAGCCCACTCCCAAAATGATCCACCATTGAAAACCCTATGAATACCAGAGAAACACTGACAGTAGTTCCAGACATAGGACAGCATTGGAGAGTGTTTTGTTTTGTTGTATGTAGGGTCACTATGAGTTGGACCCGACTCGACAGCACCTAACAACAACAAACATATAATTGTCTCATATCACCTGTCAACTATATTTTGGGGGCAGGGAGTAGAATTAAACTTTTCATTCTAGCCTCTCCTATGCATCCACTGAATTTCAAAATCACTTCATTAAAGCAGTTATTGCATTGTACTTCAACGTTTTCCTTGTATACCCTGCTAAACTGGAATTCTGTAGGACAAGGAGGATGTGGTATTAGCATTTACCCTCTCCCATTAAAAACCTTCCTAACACTAATATGAAATGTTCTAAAGTCAACAACAGAAGCAACAATATGAGCAGGGTATATTATGGAGCACTAGCCATGCACCACGCTGTCAATAATGAAGTCAACATATGACATGTATTCCTTATCTAATCCTCTCAAAGGGGCACAGAGGATCTGTTTGATAATAGGGTAAATTTTAATCCTCTCTTAACACCAACCGTCTAGTTTCACTTTCCCTTTATTTATCAATTACCTTCAAATTTCTCTTATTTCCAATCCGACCTTTGCAAAGTCCACTCTACATGGTGGGGAGGATTAGAGGATCTACCCTTTCCCTAGGGTTGAGGAGTCGTAGAATAACTGGCAGAAAGGCAAGGGGATAAAATCTTTGGTGCCATAAGGAGGATAGGCATCTTGCTGACGGGCTGCTGTAAGACCTGCTCAAAGTTACGTACACTTGGAACAGAAAATCACAGGAGTTCAATGAAGATGGAGCTTGAAGGGTAAGGCATGGAAGCCAAGAAAGGGGAGAGACTAATATTATTAAATATTTAGGAAATGGGAATACTTTCCTTTCAATATGATAAACTTGTAATTCTCCTAGGAGACACTAATCAGAAAGTTCCAGTCAGAGAACACTATAAACTTATTTTATAATAATCAGATACGTGTGATTATTTTCTTCAAAATGAGTTAAGTAATAAGCCTGAGTACAGACTGAATATCTATTATCAGAAATGCTTGCGATCAGGTATGTTTCCGATTTTGGAGTTTTTTGGATTTTGGAATGTTTGAATAGACTCTTACCATCTGACCACGTCTAATTCAAATATCTGAAATCCAAAGTGTTCCCAAATCCAAAACTTTTGAGAAACCTCCCAGAAACTTCCAGATTCTGGGGCATTTCAGATGCTCAGATTAGGGATGTTCAGCTTGAATTACATAAATGATTCTCCAAGTAACTGCTGCACAAAACCTAGAGTAACAAGATTAATTTGCTATCAACTAAAGTTAAAGCAAGTTTTATAAAGTGAACTCATATTGCATCACATTTCTGAATATAACTGGTAAGATTCAATCAGCATGATCTTTTTAGCAATCCTAGGCTCTGTTTCCAGGCCACAACTCAGGAAGCTGAGTTCGCATGTACCATGGATATCATATTCTGATATAAAGTGAGTCAGAAGATCCTTCCACATAAATCTTCTAGAATAAAAAAAACTAAAGACCTATTTTCTGGACTCATATAGTAATGAAAGACTAAATGGTGAGAGGAATGGGAAGACAGGTGGTGAAGGATTCCAGCAAGCCATGTGTAGCAGGAAGACCAAGTTTAGTTGTATACAATTATTTGTTTCTGTGAGCAGCACTGCTGTCAAGAAGGCAAATGAGTCTGCCTTCCATCTCTCTCTGGTTGTTGCTAGCTACCTGTAAAACATACTGAGAAAGGCACTGAAGAACTGCTGATCTCGACTGGAAAGATTATCTAATAGCAAAGTCTGTCATGGACACAAGAGGAAGGAGAGTCGGGTGTGGTGGCACACATCTGTAATCTCAGGGGCTTGGGAGGCAGACATGGGAGAATCGAAAGTTTGAGACCAGAGGCAGTCTGAGTAACTTACCGAGACCCTGTCTGAAA